>CAJRST010033334.1:2889329-2923608 GCA_907169785.1 Menidia menidia
GGTGGAGCAACGTTAAAGAAAACAACCAGATTCTGACTGTTTAAAGCTGATCAGATAAGAATCAGAACGGAAAAAAGAAATTGGAAATCCCAGTTAACAAATGAAACCATTTAGGAGTCACTGAAGTCTCTGAGCAGCCGACAGCGGACGTAGATGAATTATTATTAGAGGAACTGAGTTGATCTGTTCTGGTTCTGGTTACTCTGTTACAGTGCCTGGTCCCGGGGGGGTTCTGGAGGCCTACCCGGCCCCCCTGAGCAGCAGGTAGAGGGCGGAGACGGTGATGGCGGCGGCCGTGTAGCTGAACGCGGCGCTGTGGACGCTGCTGGTCCGGATCTGGTCCCCCAGAGTCCTCTGGGTCTCCTCCAGGCTCCGGACCACCGCCCCGGCCTCCCACCGCTGCCCCCCCCCCTCTGGTCCCTCTAACCCCACCCGGGTGTTTTCCTCCTGGACCCGGGCCTCCAGCAGCCCCCTGACAGCCTGCAGCTCCCCCTGGATCCTCCCCAGGCCCTGCTCCAGCTGCCCCAGCTGGGGGGGCAGGGCCTCCAGCAGGGCCCGGGACTCCCGGGACTCCCGGGTCTCCAGGCCCAGGCCCTCCGGGGCCGCGGGGGCCTCTGGGGCCGCCCCCCCCCCCCGCCGGGCCTCGGCCAGGGCCGCCCTCAGGCTGCCGATGAGCGCCCGCAGCTCGTCCTGCTGCCCGCGGTGGTTCCCCGCCTGAACACGCAGCGCCTCCTGCAGGCTCTCCGGGCCCTTCTGGGCCTCCAGCAGCAGGCTCTTCAGCTCCTGGAAATACACGGAAACAAGAAGGAGGGGGGGGCTGAGACCGGAGAAGCCATAGGGACAAAGAGACAATACTCTCATGGGAGTGAGGGCATCTCGCCACACATCGGGTGTACAAGCAACTTTACAAGCAACTTTAACCAAAAAATATCTATTTCTCACAATTAGGAAGGGTGGAGGGTTAGGGTCAGGGTTAGGGTCAGGGTTAGGGTTAGGATTAGGGTTAGGGTCATTAATGTGGGCCACCGCCCACGATAACATCAGTAATAACCAGTAAGTTTGAAACCAAAGACACTAACCCGTCAAAATTCAGTTAAATTTTGGGGTCTCTGTTTTTATCCTTGTGGCATCGAAAATGGTATCGAGTATCGAGTATTTTCCTGAGTATCGGTATCCAGTTGAAAATGTTAGTGACTTTTAGTGAAATCTAAATTGAATAGATAGTTTTCAATTATTTAATTTCAAATAAGGACTTTTAATTAAGGTTAAATAAATAGTTAGTTCACTAAAATGACAACTGGTTGGATGCAACGGCAGCATTTCTGTATAACAGCAGATTAAAGCCGTTTGTCTTACAGTCAAGTGTTTATGTTGCAGAAAGGGAAAAAAGGACAACTCTGTTGGTTGTGTGTTAAATAACCCGAACCTCTGTCGATGATGCAGTTACTTCCAATTTGCAATTGCCTTTTTTTACCATGGCGCCTTCAATTTCTATTGTATTCTGTTTTTTATTCTAAAACGACGCTCACCTGAAGGCGGACGCGGTTGATGTACGTTGACCCCATGACTCCGATCAGGGCCCCCAGCACCGAGCCCACGATGGACCAGTTCTTGGTGCGCTCCGCCCTGGTGCGCTCCTTCTCGTGGCTCTCCCGGACGCCGGCGGAAAAAAGGGCGAACTTTTCCCGCTCCGCGCCCTCCGCGTTGGCGTGGGCGGTCCGGAGCCGGCGCTCCTCCTGAGGGACACAAGTAGGGGGGTCACGATACTAAAGTTTTCAACTCGATACCGATACTCAGGAAAATACTCGATACTCGATACCATTTTCGATACCACAAGGATAAAAACAAAGACCCCAAAACTGAACTGAATTGTGTCTTTGGTTTCAAACTGACCAGTTACTGATGTTATCGTGACTGGTGGCCCACATTAATGACCCTAACCCTCCACACAGACTCTAACCCTCCACCCTAACCCTGACCCTAACCCTAAACCTAACCCTGACCCTGATCCTCCACCCTAACCCTAAGCCGGACCCTAACTCTAACCCTGACCCTAAACGTGACCCTAACCCTCCACCATAACCCTAACCCTACTTTACTGACCCTAACCCTGACCCTAAATCTAACCCTCCAACCTAATCCTAACCCTAACCCTTGTTTTCTAACCCTGACCCTAAGCCTGACCCAAACCTTAACCCTTACCCTAACCCTCCACCCTTCATAATTGTGAGAAATAAATATTGTTTGGTTAAACTTGTTTGGACTTATTGTACAAACCTATTTAACATACACTATTTTAACATAATATCATGGATAGAGTTTAATTAAGTGTTTGAAAGATTAATTTCACTACTTTTAAATTAATGTCTATATTGCCATGAAGCCATTAGGATTTTCTTGCCTGGGATCTTCCTATTGGTGACGTAATCAAAATGGCCGACTTCATGTGGGCGGACTTGGATATATTTGATTAATTTTAGCATGTTATTATTAGCTATTGGCCGAACTAGCAGTTCAAGGCTAACGTCTTGTTAATGATCATGAACAACGTAGTATCGATACTTTTTTAAATGAGTATCGTATCCGGATACAACATCTTAGTATTGATACTTTTTTAAGTATCGATACTTTTGACAACTCTAGCCACAGGGGGGCGCCGTCCCCTTACTCCCCTCCTTACTCGCCCTTACTCCCCCCTTATTCCCCTCCCTACTCCCCTGTATTCCCCCCCTTACTACCCCCTTATTCCCCTCCTTATTCCCCTACTTACTCCCCTTTACTCCCCCGTATTCCCCCCCTTACTCCCCCCCTGACCCCTCTAACCGGCCTCTGAAGGCTCACCTGCAGCAGCTTGTGCTCCAGCGTGGCCAGCTCCAGGTAGTGCGCCTCCTCCCGGGAGACCCGGTCCAGCCGGTCCCTGACCTCCTTCAGCCGCACCTGCAGGGCCTCCAGACTCACGTGGGCCTCCCGCACGATCCCCCTGGCCACCATGAAGGCCGACTCGGCCTGGAATAAAACACAGTCCAGTCCTCTCTCTTCAGCCCCGTTAACTCGTTGGCTGCCAAAGACGTCTATAGACGTCAATTCAAATACAACCGGCAGGAGAAAACTCCGATCCAGACTCCAGATCCAGTTTTAGCATTAGCATTAGCATCTGTAACCACAGGTCTATGTCCTAACCATTAAGTTTTTATCAGAGTAAATCCCTGTTCAACATGAGTTGAACCCTAATCGGACCCTAATCAGACTGCCAAAGACATATATAGATGTCTTTTATGTTTTTCAACGAGAGTGGCTGGGGGACGATCTGCTAAAGCTTGTCCGTAAATATCAGGCTTCTAGACAGAGTATGTACTAACAAATTGACCCTCTAGGTGGCAGTGCCACTTTTGATGGGAGATGAGCATAGACTGTAGGCAAATAAGAAAAACGTAATGGTTCGCTATGCGAGAAATGGCGCCGGTGAGACGCAAGTCGAGGAAGAACAGAATAAGGTAGAAACTAATTTTTTTTCCTGATGAAAGAAGAGAGTCTACCGTTTCTTTTGGTGTGTTCGGTGTTTACATAGTCATAGCACAAACTATTCTGTGGCTCAAAAAACTCTGGCAGTATGGGACTCTGTTCTGAAAATGGCTGGCAGTCAATGAGTTAAAGTAAGATTCTTACTGGAAACTGACCTCTGTGACTTTGGTCTGAGCCTCGCGCACCTCGTTCAGACCCACAAACTCCTCGTACCTCTCCCACCAGTAGTTCGCCGTGGCGGAGGCTGTCTGAGCCGACCTCTGACCCCACTGTCGCCCCACATCCCCCGCATACTGGGGGAGGAAAGAGACACACACATTGTCAGCGAGGTGGAAGTGATGGAAACAAACTAGGCTGTGGATGTGGACTCCAGCTTTTTTACACTTACAAACACACAAATACAGACTTCATGCATTCCTTGGACTCACTGCCTCGCTGTTACCTTTCCCCTTCCTTCCACCCCTCATCCCTCCCTCCCTATGTGTCCTTGATGTTGTGATTTGACTGTATCTGTGCTTTAGTGCAGTGTTTTTCAACCTTTTTTGAGCCAAGGTACAGTTTTTCATTGAAAAAATCTCGAGGCACACCACCAACCAAAAATGTCAAACAAATCTGTAGCCACCTATAGTAACACTATACTTATTCTTATTCTACTCTTATCTTATCTTAAGTGTCTTGAATAGGAATAAAAAAAACACAAAAATGTATTTTTATCATATTTCATATTTCTTCTTTCAAATTGTACTTAACATGTCTACTTCAATATGCAAAATTAAATACAAAATCTAGTCATAAGGAATTATTACATGATTACGCCACCAGTCACTAAAACAGCACAGACACTCAAAAATGGCCTATTATTTGCAGAAAATTAATTCCTTATCCCAAATTTTTTTTAGACCAATTAGGTGAAATAGGATGATTTTCTACGGCACACCTGACCATAACTCGCGGCACACTAGTGTACCGAGGTACGGTGGTTGAAAAACACTGCTTTAGTGTACTGAGGTTTTTTTTTTTTTTAATCACTGTTACGTCCCCTGTAGGGGGCGTGGCACTGGGTCTTTTTTTCCCCTCTTCCTGCAACCCCTTTCCCAATGTATTTTTTGTTCTGAAGAAAAATGGTGTGCCCTCAGTCTTCCCGAATTGGTGTGTCTATATGTTTTGTCTGTTTGATCTTGGTACGGGCTGTACTGGAAGTCAATTTCTCCCTGGAGATCAATAAAGTATATTCAATTCAAATTCAATTCAATTCAAAAGTCTTAAAAGTAATAGAGGGTATTTCACGTACCCGTAAGGCAGAGACAGTGCGCTCCTTCAGTATCTCAGCTCCCCCCTTTAGCTCCGGAGGTGAAGGGCCAGACGGGGGGGGCTCCCGCTGAACACTGTAGACCCGGAGGGGGGGGGTTCTGCCAGGCAGAATCAGACGACCTGAGCCGCGAGCCCAGAGGCAGATCTGGGCTCCTCTGTACCTGCCGCGAGAAAAAAATTGAATAAATCCTCATCACTGGGAGTTTTTTTTTACATGTACAGTCACCGCTAAGCCTCAGAGCTCTCCTTTCCACTTTGTGTGTCGGTCGTACCTCATCGAGAAGGGCAGCAGTCAGAGGTGGAAGATAAAAGACAGGAAACAGGACCCTGTGGGAGAAACAAGCCAAGAGACTTTAGTCAAGACTTTTAAATCACATTTATCACTGAATTTATTTAGAATATTTTGAGCCAAGTTATCTAAGAGTAAATACTGACATTGTCAGCGTGTGAATAAGGTGTTTTACTATAGTATATAATGCTATATTAAGACAAAACTACACATTTCTAAACTCCAAATTAATATAATCTTTCTGAAGGAGGAAAGTAGCGTCTATATTAAGCTTGACCAGAGTGAAAACAAAGGGCTTCTCAACTGGGATGAATTCAGGCAATTTTCATTCAAAAGTGACCCCTCAAATACCCAGCGTTTAACATACCAGATAAAGGTCAGACATGCAGCATCCTAAACTGAGTCAAATGAAGACTTTTTCACAACTTCACTGAAGTTAAAAAATCAACAAGATCAAAGGTCAACTAATAGCCCATAGTAGACTTTAAAGTTTAATTTAGAATTAAACTATATTTCTTAAATGTTATGTTCCTGTCAAAATAGTAATACATTAACATAAACCTGCTAACCGATATACAGTATCGACTTGCTTGATTTCTTATGACACCAATAGAAACAACAATCTGAGTCCAACATGAGTCTGAATCTTGTTTACACAACTGGTCTATGACTTTCAAACACTGCCTTTGCAACATTAGAAACCCACTCAAATGTAACTGATATAATACAATGCTGGAATGATCTGACAGCCTGGCTAAAGACGCTTATAATACTGTGTTATTTTAACTTAAATGGCTATTTTACCTCAAACATTAGCTGCTTCATTTCCAAATATGCACGTTGCTAACATAAACCGGCTAATTGACTTGTCATTGCTGAAAGAAAAACCTGCTAGTAAAATTATTCATAAAGATATCAAATTAATAATAATACCTGTATATTCCGGTCAGTGCATTTGGGTCCCTATAAAGGTGTTTGTTAAAGCTAACTAGTTATCATCTTGATGTCAAATTAAAAAGCTAGCAGCAAGTTCAGAGTTTTGATCAGGCACAGAACGGGGATTCTATTTCCGCTTCAGGGTTCTTCGGGGTCCTACCTGCGCGGATTACACAGACAGCCGGTTGTGTTCACAACTGAAAAACGTTTATTTTGTTGTCACTATCTAGCCGTAGTCAGATTGAAACCATGTCTGGCAGAGAAGGTAAGATACTAAGTGTTTTTTAAAGTCCTGCTAAGTCAAAGATTGATTTTTTGTAACGTAACAGAAGTCAGTGGCGCGTGCTGTTTAGCTAGTCAGTGCTACAAGCGGCACGAGCCCGTCAACGTCTTCATCTTTCACAAAACTCCGTTGTAGATTATCCTAATTTAAATAATTATTTGTTGCCTGGAAATATAGACGGAAGATATATGATGTCTCTGTATCGTGACTTCATGCTAATGATGTATTGCGTCATTCGGCTGTGAGATTTCGTCTAGAATTATTCTCTATTTGAAAAACAGTTATACATTTATTCTGTATACATCAAGCGGCGTGCTGTACGTCTGTACGCCATTTACGAAATAATGCAATGTTTCCAGTGGAGATGGAAACGAACCTTTTATTTGACTCAGCTTTTACGTTGACGTGAAATTAATGACTCGTTTATTTATCACAGGAGGCAAAAAGAAGCCACTCAAGGCCCCCAAAAAACAGAACAAGGACATGGATGACGTAGGTTTAATGTTTCTTTTATTGTACGGTTGTGTATTGTTGTTTTCGGGTTACTGTTAAAGATGTCTTGCTAACCCCACCCTAATCTACTCCACCCCTAACAACAGCTTCCAAGAATCACAAAATATGCTACAGAAACTAAACTTGTCCAAACTGGCTCGTTTTTTCCCTCCTTTTTTTGTCCCTGAATATCATTAATAGATAAATAATCAAGGACTAAAATCAGTGGGAAGGTGTGAGTATGGATAGTTTACCAGTTTCCTGTCTGCAGGAGGACATGGCCTTCAAACAGAAACAAAAGGAAGAACAGAAGGCCCTTGACGCTTTGAAGGCCAAAGCATCGGGGAAAGGACCTCTAGGTAAGGCAAAAAAACTTCTATTTACGATCCAGAAAATAATTCAGAGTTTGGCTGCTTTGGTTCAGCAATGAAGGCCTTTGTCTACCAGTTTTTTTTTCTGTGTGTGTGTGTTTTTTATCCCTGCTTCAAGCCTTCACAGTGACTCTATAGCCTTTTTTGATCAATTGTCACAGGTATTGGCACAATACTGTAAAACTAAACAGAATTGTTTTTCTCAAATTAGACCAGTAAAAGAAAAAATGATTACTTGGTTATTTGAAAATGTCATTGAGCCATGGAAGTACCAGATTTTTCCAGGTTTATTTCAGAAAGTCAGTGGTCCAGGTGGGCACAGTGCGGGCAGTAATGCCTGTAAACCAGAAAATCTCTGCTTTATTTCAACCAGTTAACCTTAAACCAGTATGAGTACATGCTGTGGTTATAAAATCAAGACTTTATTAGAGCAGAGCGACAGTCCAAAGATGCTCTGTGGGGTCCAGCTAGTGGTTTCCAATTATAGTTATAAACACTGTAGTTAACATGGTAAAATGACTTTCTCAGTAACAGTGAGACCAATTCAGTCTGTTTCAAAGGTTAAAAAAATACCACTTTTGCTTATAAAAGAGCCTGAAACAAATATTTCACTCCATATTCTCCACAAATGATCTTTTTGTTTCAGTAAAATTTGACCTGAATGAATGACCGGCCCTCCTTTAGTACAAATATGGCCCGTCCAACATTCCCATATCAGTCTCTACATTTCTTCTTTATTGTTTTATAAAAAAATTGTAACGTCACTCTGTTTTATTCTCTTTGCTTACACCTTCTTTAACCACCTTTATTAATTTTTTTTGTTCTCCACCAGGTGGCACCGGCATCAAGAAATCGGGGAAGAAGTAAAACATCTGTGTGGAAACGTGTGTCCACTAACGGCTTCAGTTCCTGTACGCTGAAGAACTTTGTTTATTTTTGCTCAGACGCAGAACGTGCTTCAGTCACCCAGCAATGAAACGGCCGAAGAAATTAAGCAACTTCTTTAGGAGGGTTAGCCCCAGCATAGCTCTCTAATCACCTTTCTTTCACTCATTCTTAATATTTTATTCAAAAGCTTCAAATCTGACAAAGAAATGAAAGTTTTCAGGTTCAGGAACGGAAAAACTTCCTCATACTCGCGTTCTTTTGTGTCCACGCTCGCACCGAAAACACAAATCAACCCACGGTCATTTTCTTTTGTTGTTGTAAAGAGGGGGACTACAATAAAGATTTTTTTGTAATTTCTATTTGGTGTTTTATTTATGTGCCACTTAGAATAAAATCAGAATTATATTCACCATGAAAACTATACCTCTATGGTTGAATTTAAATTAAAAAATGTATATATATATATATATATATATATCAGAAATACTTTATAATCCCAGAGGGAAATTATTTTTGTTAATCGCACCATAAATAAAACGGCAAATACATACATACGTGTCTACACATATATATATATATATATATATATATACAAAATTCCACATAGAATATAGATAAATATATACATAAATAACTATATGTATACATATAGGTAAAAATAAGTATATATATGTGTGTGTTTCATCCAACATTAACTCAATTCTCAAAGCTCTTATAAAAAAAGTGACTCAACAAACTAAAGACCAGGAAGAAATCGCTGTTTTTTAAAGAAACGTTTAATCCTAAAGTGCCAGCTTGTTGTCCAAATAGACAGGTCGGTCCATTTTAGGACCACACAGCTTAACACAAAGTTACAAAAGTTCCACTGCAGACACAAAGGGTCTTTCTTAGATATGTAGAAAAATATCCTTTAGACCTTATATTACATGGAGCCCAAGTTTAACACTCGTATCTTCAGACTGGCCGAACTGAAAAGGCACAAATTAGGAAATGTACAGAGAGCAGAAAAGCATTCAGTCGTCATATCAAAGAGAAGTTCTGTGCACTTTTTCTTTGGGAAGAAATTAAAAAAAATTAATCTGCTCTATTTTTGGCTAATATTAACCAGCACTAGAGGTTTGGCTCACTGACAAACAAGCATATTAGAAAAGTCATGACACAAGTGTACAAGTTTAGATTACAACCATTCAATCCTTATAAGTTACACATTGAAAAAACGTATTTTACTGTGTTTCAGCTAATAATGCCCCTCGGGTACAACAGTAAACAAAGAACAGCTGCTTTCCTGAAGTCCATAAACTACACACTGTAAAAAATCTGGTGGGTTCGGGTCTCCGTCGGCCTTTTTCGGGCGGATTCGCCCTCTTTTTTTTAAAAAATCACACGTCGTCTCCTCTTTTCCTCTTCTCCATCTTCATTCGCAGGACCTGGATCTCCAGGTTGAGCTTCTCCCTCTCCAGCAGCAGGTTTCCCCGTTTGAGCTCCAGCAGAGCCTCTTCACAGGCAGCAGCAGGCCCATCTGAGGGGGGGCAGAGGAGGGATCATTATTCTGCTGAGAACTCCTCCTAAAAACATGTCTTGGAGCAGGATTTTTATTTAAAAATGTGGTAAAGGAGGCAACCAGCAGAGAGTTGGGAATTGATTGTTCTCAGGGCTCCACACATGGCCGGTTTGAAATGTTTTGGATTACACAATGTCTGTTATAAGATGCTAAAAATGATCTGTCTTTTAACCCTTTAAAGCCTGATCCAAGAAAAATAGGAAGAATATTGGATTTTTTTCAGTCTGAAGTCTTTCTTTGGCCCCTCAACAACATATAAAGAAAAAAAACAGAAATTATGCGCGTGCAATAAGTCAAAAATATATTTTGGTGTAGTCTTCTACTGGCTGTTATCAGGTATATCTGAATGTGTACAACAGGGGTTTAAGCAAAGCTTTTACCACTGAATGATGCAAAAAGTCTCAGATCCAAAAGACTTTATAAAGCTTATGTATCAAATATGACACATTTGGCATTACAGGGTTAAAAAAAGAATTAACTGAGATGGAAATACTCATAATACTGTTGTAAGTGAATGGTGAGTGACAGGAAAAAGGAGAAAAAGCAGGAAAAACCTTCCTGCAAACGGTTAGTTTAGAGCCAAAACTGAGCCTCTGCAGCCTTAGGTCAATTTAGAGCAGATTCTAGTTCATTTTGTTATTATTTTACACATAAATTAAGCATGTGTGATGACGATATAAAGCTTAATTAACTCCAGTTATAACCAGACTGAAAGAAAGATTCTTTCTTTATTTTCTTTGTAGTGGCTGAAAGGTCAAAGGTCATCTTTGGGTCAGCTTTGATCTTCCAGATGCGTTTGAGTGCTTCTTTCTTTGTGTTTTGCAAAGGAAATAGCCTCATTTTAGCTTGTGTTTCTCCCCCTGTTCCTCCGTGTGTGTTTGTGTTGGGAATATCCCTTTAACCTTTAGTTAAAACGCCACTAGCTGAGAGTCAGACGCATTTTTTAAAACTAATTCTTCACCAGCCCAGCGGCGAGAATCAGCCAAACCGATTAAACATCGTCTGTGATGCGTTTAAATCCTAATTTACTCCCTGTGTGTTGGGAGTTTGAGGATGCCTCATGTGGTGCGTCTCACCGTACTGTTGCTCTGCTGCCCTCAGCTCCACCTCCACCGGGTAGTGGTCGCTCACGTTTAGGGTCTGAAACCACAGAAAACAACGTTCACCGACCCAGGAACCAGCAAGTCTGAACACAGAAACGGTTGGTTGTAATTACTCACTTTAGCACAGTATGCCATAACATGATCTATGTAAATTACTGATTGTTGTATTCCTTATAGAACCATAACTTTGTGTTAAAGACTTGTTTTATTTATCCACACTATATGTTATCACATTACATCAGCTCAACACACACAGTCTCCATTTTTACCACATTTCAGTGTTATCTGCATTAACTAGGACCTGGCCAGTTCATGTCAGGGTTAGGGTTATTAAGTAAGTGGCCAATAAGCGGTGTCCGGTCCTTTTTGAGAAAACAAACACCCATCACACACAGAGTTAAGGGCTCTTTGCTGACTGAGACCCAGAGAGAGGTTTTTGTCTGTACTTTTGTCTATAGTTTGCCTGTGACCCAATAAATGTCTATTTTATACTTTTGATCCACTCTGGTTTATTCTCAGGTTTCCAAATAAAGAATCGGGTTAACATTAGCCTGGATATTAACAAGTAGCTCTTGATTTTTTGGGGATAAAACTGGATATTTTTAGCACAGCGCCTCTGTTTTTCTGTTCTCTTCTGTTTCCTATTATCTGTTCTTAGTCCATAAATAGTTCTTAATTAATAAATCATTTCATACAAAAGCACAGTCGTGCAGTTATTAAAAATCCATCTTAATTCAATCTTTACTTTACCTGAATTCACCCGGTGCCTTCAGGTAACGTGGGACAGTTTTTGGTAAGTGCTCCGGTAGACTTACTTGCTCAAATGATGTTTCATTAAATCATTTTAGGCTTTGTTAACATTTTGTATTTGAATTCAGTGGTTTTATCTGTGAAGAGCCCAGCTGATATACTTTGCCTGGGACACAATAAATATCATTTTTATACTTTTGACCCATTCTGGTTTATTCTCAGGTTTCCAAGCTTCACCTCACCTGGGGCTTATCTTTAGTCAGATTGGCAAAAAATCTTCAATATTGACCTTTTTATGGGGCTGGTTTATGCACGGATGACTAAATAAATCCCGGTTTTAGTGTCCCAGCCTCTTTCTCCTGCTGATCCAATGCTTTTTATGCTGTTTTCCTGTGGTTAATTTGGATTTTAAAGGCCAAAGGAGGCTGAGGGAGACAGCAGACCTGCTCGTCGCTGAGTCTGTAGGCCGTCTGGAAGTTGAAGGGTTTGGCGGAGTCTGGAACCACGGCGTGAAGCATGTCGTCCCCGTAGACCACGATCCTGAACAGAAACCAGGTGTTTTTAAGCTTTTTTTGTTCTTAACACTCATGCTACAGGAAAAGCTCACATTTCAGAATTAATACAAGTCGAATGTGTATCAGACCAAACAAGAAAACCTCTTAATTTCTTCTAAATCTTTCCAAAAGCTGTTTAGAACAAACAAACAACCCAAAAAAATCTGTTATTCATGTGTTAAATCCCAAAATGAAGCAGCTCAAGGGTCATTTTCCAATCAGAATCAGCTTAAACTTCACCTCTCTGCTCGTTTCATGCACTTCTGGTAGTTTTTGGTGTATCTGAGGGTTTTATGTAGTTTTTATGGATTTGCTGTGTCCTTTTTATATTAGTTTTGCATCACTGTTTTCAGCTCATTAGGATTTCAAACCCAAGTCCCCAAATTTCAGCTAAATTCTGGGCTTCTCTGAAGTCAGAAAGGCATCAAGCAGAAAGTTCAACCACTAAAGCTATCCTTCCAAGTACAGACATAGAATTGGACAGCTAAATAAATGACTGATAATGTTCTTTACAATTTTTTTTATACTTTCCAGAAAAGAAAACACATTTAGAACAAGTACAATCATATTGCTGTGTTACAAATATAACTTGGGCTAAAGAGCCTTTGTGTATTAACCATTAAAAGGAACATATAGTTATTCTGGGGACAATAATCTGATCAAATAAAAAACCATTAAAAAAAAACCTTGGCGCTCAAACGTGAACAATTTAAATAAAACAACTAATTTCTTCCCATTCAAATGGTAAGGCAGTTATTTTAAAAAATAATACATTAAAAGAATATATTATTTCTAAATTACTTATTTAAATCTAAAATATCAATTATAAATCATTTTTAAAAAAAACAGACAAACAAATGGTAAAGCAGGTATCTAAAATAAATAAATAAATTAAAAATAAAAAAAGAATTTTAAAATAACATGAGAAATAATTTTAAAAAACCAGCAAAACAAATGGTAGAGCAGTTATTTAGAAAAAAAAAATTAAATAAATTGAAAAAAAAGATTAGATTTAAAAAGATTTTTAAAATAACATAAATAAACCCAAACCAAAGGGTAGAGCAGGTGGGTCTGGCCCTGTACCTGCGGGGGGGCTCACCTGTCGTAGGTGTGGTCGTTCCCGGTGCTGGCCGTGGTGTCCACCTCGTCCCCGATCAGCCAGTGGAAGCTCGGGTCGCTGCGGATGCGGATTCCCTTCATTTCCTTCTGGGAAACGTAGGCGCCGTCCGCGTTGAAGTCGCCCAGGATCATCACGTTCTGCAGCAGAGTTTTACATTTTATTTTTACTTTTTACACTCAAAGAGAAGCTCGTTAAGGATGAATTATGCATGTCAGGTTAATGAAAGACTCTTAATTCCCTTTAGCGGCGAATGCTGATTGGTTGTTTATCTCTGTGATGGAAAAATGACTTTATGTTAATAAGTTTTATTGAGGAACATTTTTCCTATATTGTATTATTTATTGATAATGATGCCATAATAGCTGTTTGTTTCTTATCTACACATCCTGGAATGATAGAAGTTACAAAATGATTTAAAATTCAACAAAGATTTGATTACAAATTTAAATAAAATGTTTTTTCCCTCTGGGATAAATAATTTTTTAATGGATTGGAGTGATATTCATGCAGAGGCATTCTTAGTATTCTTTTAAGCCCTTGTTTAAGGGGCAGATTCAGTCAATCTAAATGCAGATGTTTCATTTAAAAGCGGATTCATGACTTTGATCTGCCTTTTTTGTCGTCTGTAGTTGAACCGAAATCGATATTTCCTTTAGTTAATGGCCTCACAGAGTGTTTGAACGGTTCACTATTAAAATAACTTTAAGCATCTTTTCAAAAAGTGGATTTTGAAATGATTTCTCACAATTCTTTCTTACATTTGTGGTTCGACTTGAATTAGGTTTTTCGAATGCAAAAGGTTTGCATTTCTTTCATGTTCCTGTTCCCATTCGAAATCCATTCAATTTGTGGATCAAATATCATAGTAACTGAGCCCTGTAATCCTTCCCCTTGACAGTGAAAATCTAGTTGTGTTTAACTATCAACTATTCGTTTTCTTATATTTTGGATCAGTTCTTACTTTTACACTCTTTAAAACATTTTGTGCTCCATCCCGTTTGTATTGACTGATTTATACGATCATTTAACCCCAATTCAGAAGCAGGACTCTGTAGATACTACACCAGGAGCTCCTATTGTCTTTCCCCTTGGGGGAAATCATCATTTTGTCCCTCTGGGATTCGGTTTCTCTTTGGAAGATCGAGCCCGTTTATGAGGCGGGGCCCTTACGTCCGTTCTCCACTTCTTCTTGACGTGCAGGAAGACGTCGTAGAGCTCGTCCAGCTCCTTCTCAGAGTCCTCGGGTTTAGTGTGAACGGGAATCAGCACCAGGTCCTTCAGCACTGAAATGGACAAACAAGCAATTCAGTTCAGAACAGAAACAAGCTTCCAAAAGATACCATCTTCAGAACTACTGCAGATGATATGATGAACTGACCTGTGTATATACAGGACTGTCTCAGAAAATTAGAATATTGTGATAAAGTTGTGATAAAGAAAACTCAAAAATCCGATATTCTAATATTTTGAGGTTATTCGGGTTTCTTAAGCTGTAAGCCATAATCAGCGATATTAAAACAATAAAAGGCTTGCGATATTTCAGTTGATTTGTAATGAATCCAGAATGTATGACATTTCATGATTTTTAATTGCATTACAGAAAATAAAGAACTTTATCACAATATTCTAATTTTCTGAGACAGTCCTGTATGTTGTATATTTCTACTCTTGTTTATGTTCTTATTATTTCCTACTGTGATTATTATTATTTTTTTTTAAATGGTTTGTTCATAATGTAATGTAACTTTTTCATGTGAGGACCCCAGGAAGCCTAGTGGCCATTTATTTGGCAGCTAATGAGGATCCTAATAAAACTAAAACTAAACTAAATGAACTTTGAACATCTTTTTTCAAACTTAAAGCCTTTTCCTGGAAGCTCTGCATCCTATAATTATATTTAGCCTTTCTTTAACACCTCCCGAGTGAATCTTAACTGTAATAAAACAGTAATAACTAATACTGCACACATCTCAAACCCTCCCTCTCTTTTTTCCCCTTTTCCTCTCACCTGTGTTCAGGCACCTGAACCGGAGGATGTAGGGGTCCCTGGCGAAAACGTCCCCCGACTCTGTCCCCTCGTCATCGAACTGGTGGGAGCCCACCAGGTCCACCAGGTCGTCCCTGCACACCCAGAAACACGACCACAAATCAGAGTAAAAAGTCCAGAGTCTGTAAAAAGACGGTTCGGATCAAAGCTTGATGCTCCTCGGATGAACTGATTTATTTTGAGAACGTCCTAAAGATGTTTTGTGTCTAGTCCATAAGTCCAGGTTTGACATTCTGTTTTTCATTCGTTTTTCTTTTTTTCTTACCCCTTTAAAGCCTGATCCAAGAATAAAACAAAACAGAAAATTACTTTTTTTTTGTTTTAAGTCTTTATTTGGCCTTTTAACCTAATATGTAAAAAGAAAATACAAAAATACATTTTTAATATTAATAATTTATTACTATGCGATAAGTCAAGATTATTTTTTGTGTAGTCTTCTGCCCCCTGTTATCAGGTATATCTGATTGTGTACAATAGGATTTTTTTTACCATTAAATTATCCAAAAAGTCTCAGACGCAAAACATTTCGGAAACCGTATGAATCAAATATGATACATTAGGCATTACAGGGTTATTTGCAGGCTGGTGCAGAGCTTTTTGTTTTCAAAGCTCCAACACGCCTGATTCTGACTAAAGGGATCTTTAAATCCAAATCCGGTGTTTGATGATTCGGTTTGGATTTGGGGTGATTTGGGGTGACCTGCTGGTGGCCTCTCACCTGTACAGGAACATGAACTGCTCCTTGTAGCGCGTTCGGCCCAGACGGGAGCTGATCTTCAGCGTGTAGTGATGCTTCCTGTTGGACCTGAACACACAAATATGACAGATAACCATCAATTAATGAAGGAATTCAGGGATTTCTGTCCTTCTCCTCCATTAAAACCGGTGATCAGATCAAAAAGCGCCGACATACAGTACTTCAGCTTTCCAACACACTGACTTTAAATGAGCACAAATCCTTTGGCACAAAGTTATTAAAGAAGCTTTCATTTAAACTTTAACTCGAAAAACATGTTCTAAATCCTAAGTTATTGTGCTCACAACAGGCATGTCGTTAGGTTGAATTAACATAGGTCGGATCCACTCACATAAGCAGTCATAAACAGCATTTAAAAACATGAATCTGCTCCTTTAAATTCCACAAAGGTTAATTATTTTTCACATTTCCCAAAAGCCACCCGATGTCTGAGGTAATTTTTAAACGAGAGGGATAAACTGGCTTCTTAAGTATTGATCCAATCCATGATTTTATCCTACATCAGATTAGATTCTATATTTTAGGGAGGCCTAAGAAGTCCCACATTGTAGAAAATGCCAGTTTTAGGGCAAAGTTTCTGCTGCAGAAGCTGGAAACATCTGATAAATACCAACCGGTGAACGTAAGCGGATGTTAACTCGCTTTTAATTGCTTTAACAACCAAAAAAAGTCAGTTACTGACTTGTTGAGTGTTTCCATGAAGACTTTCACCGACTCCCCGCTGATATCCACCACCTCCAGGATCACAATGATGTCATATCGAGACACAATCTGTCAGAGGGGAAGAGGAAAATCTGAGTTTACCCACAACCAAAGATCCGGAGACTTTAAACTATTTACACATCAAAAAATCAAAATTAAAATCCTGAAAAAAGGGCCATCTTAAAAGAAAACAGTTGACTTACCATGTCATATTAAACTGAACATTTTACCATTTAATATTGTTGCTGTTAAAGTTTCATTATTAGAGGATTATGGTCATTCATTTGGTTTATGATGCCCAAGTAAAGTTAAAATGTTTTGATATGCAGAAATGACAATCATCATACTACAAAAATGGCCCAAAAAAGAGTAAGGACCTTCATTCTGCTTTTTAAAACTCTGGCTTTTGTCTGATGACACTGTAAATATAAACTGAGATTAGATGTTTACCTTCACCAGGATTTTCAGGACGTCCGGGTCAGACACTTTGTTTTTCCCAAACTTCTGGACGTTGAAGGCGGCGATTTTCATGGCGGCTGCAGAAAAGTCCAGAGAAAGAAGCAAAATGGGGTTTTTAGCTCTTTCTGAAGTCGTCCCCCGGACGTGCACAGACCTGTAGGTAAGCAGCCTTTATTAAGATTTATTAGCCTGTGTCCGGAAGGCTGACAGCTTTTTTTTTTTTTTAAATCAGTTCCCTTGAGGCACATGTCAGAAATCAGATTACAACTAAACTCTTTTGTTCGCCTCTTGTTGTTTGTACAGATTCCAGGAGAAAAAGCCCATCTTTACAAGGTGTTACAAGCAGGTAAATACAACCTCAGATGGAAAAAGATACATGATTTACTCCACTCTCTCTTGTTATTGAATCAAAACTAACACGCCTGATCGAACAATAACTTAATGTGATGTTTTTTTATATCTTATGTTATTGTTCTGTCACATCGTTTTCAATGGATTTGATCCCCCTTTTCCCCACCAATAACTTAATTTATTTTCAACCACTCAGGTTTTGTTTTGCTGCTGTGTGTGTCCTGATTTTTTAAAAGTATTTTATATATCTTTAGGTGATGAATTATTTAATAGATTCCCATTTCTTTAGATGACAACACAAACCTCTTATTTATTAGTCATGGGGTTCTTTAATTAGGACTAATGAGTTACTAATAACTAGTAAGCATTAGTTTACTGTTTATGTTTGAAAGTAAATTCACCAAATGAGTTTGCGGCTTTGTAAATTCCTTCCACACAGCAGATAGGGCGGACATGTCCCGACCGGTTTGTTTTGGTTATTATAAGGTCCCTAATTCCTCCAAACTCCTCCTGAGGCAACAGGCTCTGCCACAGGTGACAGACTGCTCTGTGGATCGGTCTGAAGCACAAAAACGCCCATTTAGCTGTCAGACTTTGTTCAAATCCATCATCTGCTCACCACCCGGAGGGAAGCAAACAAAAAACGGACAAATCGCATCTCAAAAAGGTCCCCCTCTGTCCCCCCGACAACCAGATCCGAAAAACACTTCAGGCCTCATCTCTGGCATTTAAAACATTTTTTTTTAAAAACCTTTTTACCTCTTTATTTTACATTCAAATTACATATATGTATGTAAATTATGTTAGCTTTTTATGTTTATTTTTACCTGTGGCAACTTCGGTTATTTTAAATGTGCTCTATAAATAAAATTTAACTTGACTTGGATTGTTTTGCCACTCAGCCCCCAATTAGGAAGCAGAAGCGTTTTGGATTTATTCATTTAGATCTAAATAACCTGAACATTTCAGTCCCAACCTCTAGATCAAACATACAGTTTACAGTTCGGCTTAATTTGCTATTGATAAACCTAAAAAAGTCTGATTACTACTCTAAGTTTCGAAGAAAATGAGGAAAGTCCAGTCTTACATTTACAGTATATTTAGTGTGTTTCCCTCTTTTCGAAATATATCTCCATATGTTATAATGGATTTGATTGTTATTCGGTTTAAAATCCTGGATACTTGATATTCGACCGGTTAAACTAGTCTAATCGAGATGGAATCTCCTTGTAACGTAGTTACTTTAGCACGAGTTTGTTATTGTTCTGATCACTAATTCTCCTGTGGTTTCAGGTCCGGCCCTTCCCTGTCACCTGCTGTTCATTAGCTCATTTGGTCTTCAGTATTTAAACCACTCCATTCCCACTTTGTCCAGATTGTCTTGTGTGTTTTTTCGTGCCAAACTTTCCCGCATTTCCCTGTTGTGCCTTTTCCCTTCTCAGACTTTGGGACTTTCGGATTTGTTTGCCTGTACGACTGATCTCCTAGTTTGGACCCTGCCTGTTTTTTGGAAGTAAACTGATTTTCCCTCACTGATTCTTGGTCGTGCTTTTGGGTTTTCTGTTGCCTGGACCAGTGGTCGTGAGACTACTGATCCCTGGATCTCATGTTTGTGTATAAAGGAGGAGCAGCTGATTGTTTCCCCCGCCTGGTCACCTTTAGGGGCGGGGGGGGTTTACGCACAGGTAGCTCTCTGGGCGTGTTTTTTTGTGTGGAGGCGGTCCAAACCAGTTCCCGCTTTGATTGGCAGGCCCCGCGGTGGAAAACATCCACAGGAGGCCAACATCAACACCCGGCGATGGGTAAACAGCCATCAGGAGTCGGGTGGTTCCAGGGGTTTGGCGTTCCCAATCCCGCTTTATTTCCTGGCATTTACGAGCCCTCCCGTTCGGTTTTATTAGCTCTACTACAGATAGTAAAATGCTGAAGACCAGCAGCCAAACGCGTCCTCCTGGGATATGGAAATGAAGGCTGTAAAGTGCTCCTGCCCAGGTTCTCCTGGGAGGGGGGGGGGGGGACTTTTTCTTGTGAATTTCAGCAGAAACGTTCCGGTCTGTTGAGCAGAGGGCTGCAGCTCTGTTGGGAAACCAGAGCGGCTGCGTGTGTGAGCTTGCGCGGGCTCTCTGGTGGCACTTTTTCCACTGAAAACAGCCAAAAACGCCGTGACTGAATAATTCCTCAATGACAGAAAAGGGCTTCTTTAAAGGAGAAGCTCTTACAGACCAGTCGGGGGGAAAACAGCCTGCTCAGCCAGCCAGGATAGTTTATAAAGTCTTATTCTTTCATTTATCTATCCATTTATTGATTTATTTTTATTTATTTTCTGAAGTTTTATTCTTTAATGATATGTCTCCTTCGAAAAATACCAAAAAGCCTTCAATGTGTGCTTGTTGACAGGTCGTAAATGAACTGTCTGTAAAGAGAAAATTCGTGTGAATAAACATCTTTATATAAATGTTTCTTTTCCACAGGGAAAAGCGACTTATCGCTTATTTAGATGTCTGACTTCCTGTCGCTGGGGAAAGAAACAGCCGGACATGCAACACAACACAGGAGTGACTTTGGTTCTGAGCCCCTTTAGTTATTCTGGTCTTTTATGCCTTCAAGCATCTGCTTTTGTGAACTTATTTAAAGCCAAAAGCACCATCAAAACAGTCAGATTACATCCACAGGAGTACTTCAAGTTGATAAAAAGCTCTTTGCCTGTCCTGAAACCCTCTTCTTTAATCACATCAGAAACTCAGATTCAGATAAAAGATTAACTGCCTCTGTGTTATTCTGATTAAAACCAAAATCGTCATCTTTTCAGCTTAAATGAGAGGTTCCTCTCTCACGTTTTGGAGATTGAAATTGTCCTTTTCTGACAAATGCACCTCCCATCTTTTGTTTTTCTTTAAACCAAATTCAATTACTTGTCTGTAAATGCCTAAAATTTAGAAGGCATTTGGCTTCAGCCGTCTTGGGGAAGGAAATCTGGGCAAAGCTTTAGTGATATCTTCACTTTTGTTGAAAGAAAACCTTCTGAAAGCAGGTGCACATTTCTATCAATTGTATTGATTTTGTCTTAATGTGATTTTAATGCAACTGTCTTTATCTTTTATCTTAATTGTCAATACATTGTTTTAAAGTTTGGCTTCAAGCTGGTTTATATTGAGGTTTTTTTTCATCATTAGGCTGATTTATAAAGCATTGTGTTAGTATTTTTGTTCACTGTAAGTGGTTGCTTATTCAATTATTGATCAAAGACAGAAACAATTGTAAAAATATCAACTCTTTTGTAATAATCCTAAAAAATCCATAAAGTACTCCATAAAAAATGTTAAATTATTCTTCTAAAAAGTCATGAATTGTAAGTAATCAATCAAAAATCTAAACATTCTCATATGTTTTTCCGTTCACTTGCATGATTAAAATGCCACTAACAGACACACCGGAGCATTATTTCCATCTGTTTTCTTTTGTGCACATCAGAAGTTACAAAACTTTAGTTTGTGTTAAAAGAATCCTTATTTCTCTGTGTTTTTCATTCGATCGCCTCCAGAATGGATTTTATTCGAGCACACTCCCTGATATGGCTTCATGGAGGTGTAACAGACAGGGTTTATCTCACTGGTTTTGTTTAATGATTAGCTCCGGTGTGGGCCCATGCTGTTGTGTTTTAGGTTCAAATCTCTTTTTGGGGGGAGGGGGGGGCTTTTTAACTGTTTCCAGGTGAGTCTGAACTAGCTACAGGTGTGAATGTGTAATTCCTCTGTGGTCCAGAGAGGAATTTACCCCCAATTTATCACCATCATCCCCCCCTCCAACAACCTGAACACAGAAAACCAGCTTCAGAAGCTCTTTTTTGGCTTCTGAACGCTTAAATTTGCGTGAGAACTCCTTTTTATTCCAGAGGGTTTAAACACGCTGGGTCACAGGTTAGGAGTGGACAGGCCTCACAGAAAATAAGGGCGGTAAAAGCTGCATTACCAGTTCAGCCACTAACCAGGGCTGCAAGTACTACTGTTAAACCACTAATGCTGTCCCATCTGTGAGGGCAGTTAGTATGGCCATGTTTAAAATCATTTTTCAAATTATTGTATTCGTCAAGATGTCATTTTTCCCCTTTTTAATATGGCGGCTTTGTATTTAATTGTTAACTTTACAATTTGGGTAAAGCTTACTTAAGTGTCCTACACATACAGAAATGTGATACTTAAAAATATCTTCTTAAGGATTAACCATGAAGTCATTTAATTTCCTCACTATCTTATGTACATGTGAATAAAGGCCTTCTTCTAGCCCAGAAATTTCAATTTTCTTCAGTTTGCAGGATGCAAATGAGGTCGTTTTCAACCTTTTTACTTGTCAAAGAAGTACATTTACCAGAAATGATCACATTGCAGACTGTTCTGAACTTTTCCTCTGATGGGGACTGACCCACATTTTAGGTGAGAAACATTTTGTGTGAGTAATGCCATCAATTAAGCTTAACCAAGTTTGTTTCAATGAGCTGAAGGATGCTCAGAATCTGCGTGTAAAACTACAAGTTCCTCCACGCTCAGTTTCAGGTCTGTTCCTGAGAGTAAGAGCCTCTTTCAGCTTTGTTTTCTTTAGGCTCTCCGACAGGCGTGCCGTTTCTCGGGCATCCAGCTTATTGTGAGTAGAAGAAAAAAAAAAAAAAAACAGACAAAGGACTCACCTGGTGGAAGGGAATCCCAGGACTTTAGACCAGATGTGCCGAGTCAAAGCCTCAACCTGACGAAATGAAGGAAACGTATCAGTCACCAACCAGAAGAAAACACTCTACGAAGGGGGGGGGATGAACACCAGCAGTTTGATTGGTTCAAAGCCAACCAATGGCAGTTGGACAAAGACAAAGACAGAAAAAACAAAAGAAATAACCCGCCCTGCTGGTGGATTCCTGCAGTCTAACCTGCTGAGGGGCCTGTGGCTCTGGCTGGGTGCTCTGAACCCAGACGGGAAGGGAGTCAGGTTAGCGTGAGACAGGGCGAGTCTGTAGCAGGAAGTCCCCGAAGATCTGACACCCAAAGTGAACCCGCAGAGAAACCAACAGGAAGTGGTTTACGGCCCAGACACAGCAGCCTCGTCTGGGTGGAATCTGGTCTTACAGTGGGGGAAATAAGTATTTGACCCCTTGCTGATTTTGCAGGTTTGCCCACTTACAAAGAATGCTTATTTTTCCTCATCAGATGGTTATCAATTTTTATAAATTCATATGATGTGATTTTCTGGAATTTTCTTTGGGATTCTGTCTTTCACTGTTAGAATGTACATATGATTAAAGTTATAGATCGTTGCATTCTTTGTAAGTGGGCAAACCTGCAAAATCATTGAGGGGTCAAATACTTATTTCCCCCACTGTGTGTGTGGAGACACAGCACTAACTTCTTTGTTTTAATCGTCCCCGTTTGGGTTTGTTTGCACTCTGACTCTGGCCTTGACTTGGATGAGAATTTGTTTGTTGGTTTGTTTGAATGCATCGTGACCAGACAGAAGCCCAAATAAACGCTTCCTCATAAGCCAACCCAATCTAATCCGAATCATTTGAAAACTCAGCCAGACTCTTCTTCTCTGGTTGTCAGAGAAGAAGGCGGTTAGGGCATCAAGCAATCTCTGCTTTTTGTCAGGACGAGCTCAAGACACGACTCAAGAGCAGAACTCTGCAAAAACGAGGACTTTTTATTAAACAAGGACGCACTCACAGGGAACGGAAGCAATGGCCATGAATAAAAAAAATGATAAACTCTCATATGAGAAGAACAAAACTATGGACAAAGTGTAAAATATTCCTCAAAAACAAGGATGGAAAACTATGAAAGTGCAAAATAATGATCACTCTTACCAGGAAAAACGTGGTGACTCAAGACAAGGAATTGTATGGCAGGTTAAGCTCAGTATCAAAGGTTGGTAGGACGAAACCCACTGGCACCAGACGAGGGGAACACAGACTGTTTAACACATGAAGGAACCCCAGGTGAACACAATGGGTGACAATCAGACCGGTGACACACAAGGAAGTGCACCTGAAAACCAGAGGGGATGTGGGTTTCAAAATAAAACAGGAAATGACACAACAAAGATATGACAAAACACCAAAAAAAAAGACCCAGGCGTGACACTTTTTGGCTCCATCTAAAGGAAAATCCTGTGTAACAAGGCCAGTTGCCCATTCATGGTCATTTAACACTCCACCACTTTTGTCTGTCACTGATTAGGATCTCTTTACGATAATGAAAAAGTGGAGATTAACCCACCTGAACAGTCTCTACAACTTGTTTTAGGTATTTGAAGCCAAGACAACCTAACTCAACCATTTATGGAAAAGAGGCCTTCATTCTAATGATTATGGTTGTTTTTTATCTCTTAACAGCTCAGATTTTTTCCACTTTGCATTTCTTAATCAGGATTATGTCATCAAGATGAACATCACAATGCTCTTTCCCGGGCAGATTTTCTGATTATGGATTTTAATCACTTTCCCCATGATGTGGGAAACACTGTTAAACACTAATTGCGCCAAAAAGTGGCAGAAGTGTAACCCTCACATGTCCAAATCCCAGAATCCTTTGCAAAATGGAGGGCATGCTAATTGCCAGCCGTGGCCAGCTGCTCCCAGAAATGTCCATGACTTATTTTTTGTTAATTGTGATTACTTTCAGTGACCAGGCCAGGAAAGATTAAACACAACCAGAAAGCGGGAGGCAAACAGTGAGCCGGGACTTCTGTTATCTCAAATTCCAGCTAAACCGTGAATCTAAATCACAAATAAAACGGGGCGTAGGCTGGAAAATAACACAGACAACACACGGCAAGCTGTGATTTCCTCAAAAAACGTTCAACCAACCTCTAATTTTCATTTCTGAGCTACCTGCACAAGACTAAATACCTGTCTGAAATAGTCTGGGCCACGACAAGGTAAATATCTGTGGGGGTTTTTACAGAACTCCCCCAGGAGGAACGCGGGGTGGTATAAAAAAAAAACGCTGAGTCAGCTATGTCAAGAAATATGGAGCAAGCACAGACTAAATGGCAATGTTACAAATGGGAAATGAACTGGGAAATTAGATAGAATTAGAATTGATGAGGCTGAGGACATTTCTTAAGAAAATGAAGAGGATTCCAGCCCCTCTGTAGTCAGCTCTGTGACTTTGTGTGACCGGAAACTGGACAGAAATGATTCTCAGAGAAAGAACATGTTCATGAAATCTGCAGCTCGAACAATCAAAGATGGAAACAGGTTTAAATCCATCGATTTCCGATCTAAATCAAATTTTGGAAGCCGGAAAGACGTCCTGTTTAATGCCCCCTACTTTTCTTACCTTTCCTCAGGTGGCTGGATGCTTTCCTGTTTTGTTTGTCCAACTTTTATTAAAGAATAATAAACAAACAGTGAACATACATATGAACAATGTTTGACAATCAAGCATTTAAGGACTGAATTTTGAGTGTTGTCTTCACTGAATGAAGACAGAAGTAAAATAAATGGCCTTAAACTATAGTTATGTCTTGTCATTTCTTTCTATCTATCTATCTATCTATCTATCTATCTATCTATCTATCTATCTATAAAACATGATGTGTTTTTTTTTGTGTCACGCTCTAATTAATTTCCTCCCCATCCCACCTCACAAATGTTCGGTATGTAGCTTTCCGTGTGCCGCGACACAAACGGCCTGCATGATGAAACTTGTGTTGTTTTCTTTTGCTCTTCCCATTAGAGACGTGTTGACACGATGAGTCACTCAGACTCCGTTCGGCGCCCTTTAAAGTGAAACCGAAACGGGTCAAACGAACCTCCCCAAAGGACGCACACGGGGGGAGACAAAAACTCTGAGGTATTTACTCCCGGGGTTTTTCTCTGTGGCTAAATCAAAAGCTGGAGTGACTGGAGAAGGGCATCAACGAGTGTCCCCTTCTGTTAACCCGATTCTTTAGTTGGAAAACTGAGAATAAACCAGAGCAGACCAAAAGTACAAAAATAACATTTATTGGACACAGTTAAGTGTATCAGCTGGGCTCTAACAGACAAAAACCTCTCTCTGGATCTCAGTGGGCAAAGAGCCCTGAGATCTGGGTGATGGGCATTATCTCCTGGACACAACCAAGTCCTATTGGCCAGTTACCTCTGGGCATGAACAGGCCAGGTCCTAATTCATGCAGATGACAGGAATGTGGTTACAAACGGTGTGTGTTTGTCTTGGTAGTCACTCCTACCAAGTGATCTGCTTCTCCTTCACCAAATACATCCTCTAACAGTTGAGATTAGCAGCTTTTTGTTGGTAGGGTTGGTGGAAATGTCGGCCTGTCTGTGCATTGCTGCTCAGTCTTGATTTAGGAGGCCGTTTGGCAGCTCCTGGATTAATTATTATTATTATCGCATAGAAATAAAACTTTATTCTTATGAATGTTCACAGACGCAGAGATGCTGGTCGTTTTCTCCTGTTTATTTAGCCTAGGAAGGTAAGAGTTTGTCTTTTTATTACTGTTTGTGTTGGGGTTATATCCCTTCTTGTTTTTAGATGGATAGGTTTGGTTTGTTATGTTGGCTGAGGTTCACAGGTTTCTAAAACACTGGGATAAAGGAGGTTTGGTCACTTTTTACGTTGTGTTACCCCTAAATTGGACATAACTAAATGTTCCACTTCAGCTCTGTTTCATGGTCTTCAGATGATTGGATCCTCGTGTCCATTTCCAAGCTGTGTCTTATGCTCATTGGTCTGTTAATAATGGGATGTTGTGGTGTATTTTTTATTACAGTTATTGACCACATGAGGCCAGCAAGACTGTTTTTTTGACAGATGTTCTCTGAAATATGAAATGTCCTAAATTTCCGTTTTTGCGGTGAGATTTAACCATGGTGCCTTTAACTGTTTTTATTTTCATTGCTGCTCTTATTTAAGCAACAAATGCATTAAAAGTTGGATTTTTATGTTTTGTGTGTTTCTCTTATTTTAAAGCAATGAAGTTGGGCCATCAGTTTCAACTCATGCTAAACTAGTTCAACTGTGAAAAGTAACATGAAATTCTCTAAATGGTTGAACGTACCAAAAACCAGTTCCACAAATAGAGATTTTAGAGCTGATTTATCCAAACTAGCAGTAAAATCAAGCAAGATAATAAACTTAATTCAAAATGTCAAGGATCTTACAGTAGATAATTAAGGATTATCTTAAAGGTAAAAACAGTCAAATTGATCAAATACTATAATCAAACTGTTTCAGTGTCAGTCTCTGGATATTTGTAAGGGAGGAGTTACGGACAGATGTGTGGAATAAACTAATATTCTTCTCATCAGACCACAGGTTTCATTTCCTTTCTAATTCTCTACCGTGTGCGCATCTGATTAAGTCAGCAAGTCTAGTCCAGTCTAGTGAGAAGGAAATCCTGTGCTTTCATTTCAAGTCCACACCTCAAGAGACTCCGGTGGTGAGTAGGACCGTCTCGCTTCATTTAATTCCACATTATCGCAATGACCGAGAACTTTCATTATTTATCGTATTGGTTTGTAGAACAACAAAAGTGAAGTGTTGCAGATTATTTTCGCGGTTTATCTGCAGCCCATTTGCAAGTTGTTTGTAAAATAAATTTATTTATGGAAAATACTACAAAATGACTGTTGGAACAACCAGTTCAGAGTAGAATAATTCGGTGATAATAGACCTGTTTGCAAAAGTTTGATGCAGGAAGTTCTGGGCTGGGTTTTGAGCTTAAATCTTTTTCTTTTTGAGGTAGAAAAAACATAATCTAATAATGTAATTTATGAATTTCTCTTAAACGTACATTAATCAGAATAAAGTAAGTTCATAGAAAATCCACAGAAAAATATGAACATGTGATCTGTGTTAAAATAGTTAAATACAAAGAACAAATATTTTCACTAGCCTACACAGTTGTGATGTTTTTTATTGTGTTTATCCCTACTGTCATCACCAGCCGTTAGACCATGGATGGTTATTTTTCTGGCCTGGTTTTGGCGGTGGGCGTGGCCTCGCTGCTGTCCTCAGTCCGGTGCGATGTGAACTGCAAAGGGGCCGAGGGCCACTTAGGCCTGCCCGGAGGCCCCGGGAGAGACGGGTGGCCCGGAGAAAAGGGACAGAAAGGAGAGCCTGGTAACGCCTTCCTTCATATGCAAATTCATATTCAAACTGTTCTTTCAATAAACCTGCTCCACACCAACGAATAAACAAATGATAATACCAGATAATAATCACCTGGGAAGAAGTGTTTGAAGGCCCTTTTAACCCTATAATAACAAATGCATCATATTTGATACATACGGTTTCTGAAGCCTTTTGGATCTGAGACTTTTTGCATCATTCAGTGGTAAAAGCTTTGCTCAAACCCCTGTTGTACACATTCAGATAAACCTGATAACAGCCAGTAGAAGACTACACCAAGATATATTTTTGACTTATTGCACGCTAATTTGATCAAAATAATTTCTGTTTTTGTTTCCTTCATATGTTGTTGAGGGGCCAAACAAAGACTTCAGACTAAAAAAAATCCAATATTCTTCCTATTTTTCTTGGATCAGGCTTTAAAGGGTTAAAAAGCCCCGTGGCCGTTGGTATAAAGGACCTCCCGAATCTCTCAGTCCTGCAGCCTTTTTTGCAGCCACGTCGTACCTTGTTGGTCTAATCTTTGACGTTTTTGTTTCCAGCCCAAAAGCCCGACGGTCCGGTGGACCAGAGACAGCTGCTGAAGCTGAAGGGGGAGATGGGGAGCCAAGGGGCCCAGGGGCCCACCGGGCCCAAAGGGTACCACGGGACGGTGGGAGTGGCGGGTTTGACCGGAGCGCCGGGTCCCAAGGGCCCAGACGGGAAAAGCACCAGCCTCGGTTAGCTTTCAGAACCTTTCAGTCTCTTAACTCATTGACTGCCAGCCATTTTCAGAACAGAGTCCCATACTGCCAGAGTTTTTTGAGCATTTTGACTGATTTTTCAAGAGCCACAGAATAGTTTGTGCTATGACTATGTAAACACCGAACACACCAAAAGAAAGAGTAGACTCTCTTCTTTCATCAGGAAAAAAAAAATTTCTACCTTATTCCGTTCTTCCTCGACTTGCATCTCACCGGCGACATTTTTCGCATTGCGAGCCGTTACCTTTTTCTTATTTGCCTACAGTCTATGCTCATCTCCCATCAAAAGTGGCACTGCCACCTAGAGGGTCAATTTGTTACTACATACTCTGTCTAGAAGCCGATATTTACGGACAAGCTTTAGCAGATCGTCCCCCAGCCACTCGCGTTGAAAAACATAAAAGACGTCTATAGACGTCTTTGGCAGCCAATGAGTTAATAATCCTGACAAAGGAAATCAGATATCTGCCAGAGTTTATAGAGATTCACCCGAGTTTACAGGGACTAGAGCCCGAACCCTTCACCTGGTCACAAATACCTAAACGAAATGCCAAATGTATCATATTTGATACGGTTTCAGAAGTCTTTTGGATCTGAGACTTTTTGCATCATTCAATGGTAAAAGCTTTGCTCAAACCCCTGTTGTACACACTCAGATATACCTGATAACAGCCAGTAGAAGACTACACAAAAATATATTTTTGACTTATTGCACGCTAATTTGATCAAAATAATTTCTGTTTTTTTTCTTCATATGTTGTTGAGGGGCCAAAGAAAGACTTCAGCCTAAAAAAATCCAATATTCTTCCTATTTTTCTTAGATCAGGCTTTAAAGGATTAAATGACGGTCTGAGAACAGGAGGGGAGAGGAAGTCTGGGCTTCCCTCCTGAACCTGCTGTGTTTTCCCTTTGTGATGCGTTCATGGTCTGACCGTTGCTCTGTTTATTCCAGCCGGGGCGGCCTCCGGCTCTCAGACACTCGCAGCCTTCTCCGCCATCAGGACCGACAGCAACTACCCTCATTTTGCCCAGGTTCAGTCCACTGCCCACCACACGGTTCTGTGTCTCACCTCTCTCAATATCGCAAAAATTTAACGTACGGTAAAAGTCCTGAGCATCATTAGTCGTGTCACAATGTTCCCTACTGGGGATCTGCAAATGTCTTTTCATAGATGTCAATATTTAGCTTTTCCAACCAACAGCAACCGATCAAACTGATGATGTAAAAATAATTCATTTAACAACAATAAGATAAGAAAAGACAAGCTAAGATGAGATAAGATTGGATAAGATCATCTAAAAATAAGATGCAAAAACTGAAACTGAAAAATATTTGAAGAGCATGAAGACATTATAAACACACACACAACGCACTGGTATGTTGTATTGTATATGTATACAGTATATATGTATAACACACACACACACACACAGCTATACTTGCTGTGGGTTCATCCATGTTTGTTTCTGGTTGTTTCAGAAAGTGAAGTACCAGGAAACCGTGGTCAGCAATCCAAACTTCGACCAGGCCACAGGTGAATTCACCTGCAGTACGCCTGGCTATTACTACTTCAACTTCCACTCCGTTGCCAAGGTAACGAACCCCTTCAGCGTGCACGCCGGGCCTCTGAACATGCTGAAGGACCCACACGCTGCCCTGGTGTGTGTTTGCAGGTCAGCATGTGCCTGGCCATAGGCAGCGAGGCCCTGAGGAGACCTCTGGTGTTCTGCGATTTTAACCGGGCGCGGCTCTACGACCAGGTGAGCGTCCACGAGGATCCAGGTGATGAATAAAGATACCCAGAATGCTGCTGCTAGAGGTCTGACCAGAACCAGGAAATACGACCACATCACTCCAGTGCTCAAGTCTCTCCAGAGGCTTCCTGTCCCTAAGAGAATTATCCACCACTTATTTTGACGTGTATATACAGTGAGTCCAAGAAGTATTTGATCCCTTGCTGATTTTCTTCGTTTGCCCACTAATAAAGATGTGATCATTCTGCACGTTTAATGGTAGATGTATTCTAACATGGAGAGACAGAATATCACAAAGAAAATCCTGAAAAAAAATCTAAGGAATGTATATTAATTAATTTCTATTTCATTGAGGGAAATAAGTATTTGATCCCTCAGTATGCATTAGGAGCCGAAGGGAAATTAGATCGTACTCTGGGACCGATCGATTAAAGAAATTGTTTTTGTGTTTACGATCGTCAGTTATTGTTGTTGTTGTTGTTGTTGTTGCTGTCGTTGTCCTTATGGTGTTGATTATTTTTCTTTTCTTGTTTTTATGCTTTTAAATTCTCTGCGAAGCACTTTGAATTGTCTTGTACACAAAATGTGCTATACAGATAAACTTGCCTTGCCTTACCAAAGATGGAGGTAACCTCCCTCCTCTGGTTTCAGGTGCTGTCCGGGGGGGCCGTGCTGCAGCTGGCCGCGGGGGAAAAGGTGTGGCTGGAGTCTGTGAACGCGGGTCAGGTGGGCCAGGACTCATCGGACACCCGGGAGAAGAGGGTCATCTTCAACGGGTTCCTGCTCTTCTCAAACCCCGAGTAGAGCTCAGCTCCATGCTCACAGATCCACGCCCCAAAGGACCCAATATCTGTACGTTTGGAGTCAGTGGACCGATTTCCTGACCTCTGACCCCTGTAAACGGTCACTGAACGTCCACTCTGGATTAAAAATATTAACCTTGATTCACCAGGATATCTCAGCTGTCATTTCTTTGGTTCTAGCTTCCACTTTCTCAATTTTTTTTCAATGTCAGTGTTTTTGTGTCATTTCTGGACAAAGCTGAATTTTGAAGAATCTCCTCTTGGGCTTGTGGTCAGATTTTATTTTATTAAATAGAAACTTTATTAAAGCCAGATCCAATAAAATATACATAGAAATAATTAATTTTTGGTTTGAAGTCTTTATTTGGCCCTTTTAAAACATATGAAAAATTGCTCAATATTTTTATATCATTAATCATGTATTACAAGTCAAAATTATGGTCTTGTGGTTTTCTGGCCGCTGTTACCAGGAAGTTTTTACTTGTAAATGATGTAAAAGTTCTCGGAGGCAGAAATATTTCAGAAAGCATACATAATAAATATGACACATGTGGCTTTATAGGGTGAAGTTAAAAAAAGAATTATGCTGACACTGGAAATTCATTTATGGACTGCAAAAAAACTTTAAATGACAAAAAAAAACTTTAAATGATAATTTACACTAAATGAATGAATTTCCCAAGAAATCAATCACGTTTTTCCAGTTTTTAAATTTGGTTTAATATTTGACATGAAATCAAATTAATCTCTTTATATGCTGATTTGTTGTTTCTGTATTTTTTTTATTCCTATTTTTTATGCTTTTAAAGACTGTTTCTTAATTGCCTCTTTTGTTAGACATGACTTCTGTTATTTGCTCAGAAGAAAAACCTTTACAACGAATTAAACTAAAATGCAACAACAATTTGAGCAAGTTGCCAAAAGAGGCTCAAAAGGTTAACCTAAAGATATCCAAATTTCATCCCAGTAAACCAGACACACACAACTTCGACATTCAGCTCTAGTTTTTCCATAAAGGATTGTCTAATGTTTAATGAGCATCTGAAAAGAGACTGCTGAAAAACAGCCAACTGGTCACTTTTGTCCCAGATATGGGACAAAAATGCACTGAAATGAAAATCAAAGAATGTCCCAGCTGTTAATTTTATCACCTCATTATGCAGAGAAGTGACACATCCGAAGGAAGGACGGGGAAACGAAACTCTTTGGGCTCTTGTTCCACTTCTTTTTGGTTAACCTCTGTTAACGTCCTCATTTAAACTCGGCTGTCACCGGGGGGCTGGGAGGGCTGCAGGTTCTCCTTTTAAACAAACCACATTCACGCAATCAAAGAAGCGCAAATGGAATCTGAGCTGACATCTTTGCAACCTAAAACCTAAAACCCTTCTCACATTGACACGAATTGGGTTTACGATCCAGAAGCAGACGAGTGAGATCAAATGACAACATTTTGGATGTAAAATAAAGTGTTTTAAGGAAGAAAACAGTCCTGTACTGAGACACAGTGGTACGTTTCAGGCCTGTTTATCTGCATTCGAGATGAGGCACACTAAATCATGCAAATTCATAATCAATTCAATTATCTACACATGACAAATCTATGAAAACTGAGTGATAACAGTACATGTGAGCAGTCAAAACCTAACCTCAGAAACACTGGCCGTCCCTATAGCGTTCAGTTTGCGTGAGAAAATCCAACAATTGCCAAATAATTACAGACCCACTGTGTACAAGCTGTAAACACAACGGCTGCAGGACCTTTTCCCCAAATAAAATGCATTTTAATCAGGGTTTCAATGCCTAATCAGCACATTTTCCAAACCTTAACAGTGTCACTCTGCTAGGTTGAGCCATCAGAACTGCCTGGTCAGTACATTTCTGGCTATTTCATTAAAAGATGCATCTTTTCCCACAGAAAAATACTCTAAAATATCCAAAATTGCATAAAGCCTACATGTTCCTTCCTCATTTCGCTCCACTGTTCCTGCCCACCAAAATACTGATGATGGTAACATTATGATGTTAAATTGTTCTTTCTTTGCTGTATTGTTTGTTATTCACTGTCTTTCTTCTGGAGTTTCCCATTTCACCCTAAATGGGAGGGATTTGACCTTTTACTGGCTAACTAAGAGATGATCACACCACAGAAAAGCCTTGACATCCACAATAAGACCAGAAACTCGAAGGAAAGGAAGTCAGAACACACAAAAAAGCTCAGGCCAGGACAGTTATTACATTTATAATGTCCCACACATCCAAAAAATCTGCACAAACTCCAATAATATGATGGTTTTAACCCTACAAAGCCCAACCGAGGAAAAAGTGGATGAAAAATACCAACTTTTTTATCTTAGGAATTTCTTTGACTCTTTAAAATGTATAAAAAAAGTATAATTTGCATGTATTTTTGGCTGATTTAATTAGTATTTTTTTCACAAATCAAAAGAAAAACTGAATAAAAGAGGGGGATCTTCTAACATTAGTTTATTGAGGGGGGATTCTGCTAAATACAGCATGTATTTTGCAGAATTATTTCACAATCACCATCAAAACTGTGACGATAATTTTACACATTTCTATCTCACTAAAGTATAAACACTCGATTAAGCTCTGCTTTCTTTTCTAATTTAGTGCAATCTTTTAACCCTTTAAAGCCCAATCCAAGAAGAAAATAGGGAGATTTTTTGTTATTGTTTGAAGTCTTTATTTGACCCTTCACATATATATATATATATAAATATATGAGAAAAAACAGAAATTATTTTTGAATATTCGTCATTGATTACCTTCTGCTAAGTCAGAATGAGTGTGCATAGCTGTTACCAGGTGTATCTTACCAGGTTTTGAACAAAGTTTTTACCATAAAATGATGCAAAAGGTCTCAGATGCTAAATTTTTCAGAAATCATATGTATCAAATATGATACATATGGCATTATAGGGTTAATCAGGGCTATCTTAAGGGTCTTAAGGGGACAATAATCCACTGAGTTCCATTTAAACTCCACGCTGTGTCTTTACTTGTCGTTGGACAGAAGTGACTCTGATTTCTGGACATCAGCATCAGAGTCCAACATCTTTCTGTGGTTCTGTTTTCTGCCTCCCTGCAGCTTTGAGGAGGAAATGCAGAACCACGTACTGGCTCAGAGCCTCTTTGGAGCGTTTTTGCTTTGAGTCGTCTTCCTCGTCCGGCCAAAGACGGACAACGACTTTCTGCTCCGTTTGCTTCAACTGGATTTGACTCCTCTGTCAGCTCTCAGGTGGGTTTTAGACATTTTAGACGTTTATTGAATGTTTATTTAGGTATAAAAGAGGAGCCTCTGAATGGCCACTTTTAATTAATGTGACTTTTTACATCAAAA
>CAJRST010033334.1:2933608-2960596 GCA_907169785.1 Menidia menidia
GTCCGAAAGCCTTAAATGCAAACAAAAGACCAAACATTTAAGGCAAACCGAAGAGCAACCTGAAGAAGGGGCTCCAGAGCTCATAGATCAGGAGAAGGAGGTGGATCCTGAAGTGATGGAGGAAAGTGAACCGGAACCAAGATCTGGGGAACTGGAAATTATTCAAGAAGATGTGACTGAAAAGACTGAGAAGAAACTGGATGAGCAGGAAACCAAAGAACCAGCAACAGAAGAAGAGCAACTCCAGACACCAGAGGGAGTCATCGAGGTGGAAGACGGACCAAGAGCAGAGGCAGATGGTGAAAGGATCTCAGACGACTACTTCACAGTTAGTCCTTCCTCAACGAGCCTCGTGGTACCGGACCCACCAGATGCAGAGGAGCCCAGAGCTGAGCGGGTTTCCCTGTGGAGGCGATTCAAGAAGTTCATGACGCCTAAACACCTGCGCCAATACAAAGACAGACGAATCAGGAGATAAAAAGCACCATGTTTTAGCCTCTAAAGCATCATCTCTCTGTCTATCTGTCTCTCTCTCTCTCTCTCTATCCCTCTATCTGTATTATTGTTCAAATAATTAATGAAACTAATGTCTCTATCTCTATCCATCCCTCTATCCAAACCAGAACCAGCATCTGAAGAACTGGAAGTGATTAAAGCAGATTGGATGGAACAGACTAAGGAGTCCCGACCAGACACATCTGAACTAACGGAGGTCGCCCAGCAACCAAAAGCAGAGAAACCGGATGTGTACATTTCTGTGTACACCGACACGAACATTTGAAATAATTCAATAAATTACAACAACAAAAAAACACTATTCTCTAGACGGTTTCCTAAATTAAGAAATGTTGTTATTTTCTATTAAATGTCTGTGAATTTTAAATGTCTTCTGTACATTATTTACAAGGAGAAACTTATAATTTGAAAGCACTTTAAATTACGTTTCGCCCCTCTACAGTTAGTTTTTACTGGGTCGGGTTCGATTTCTGAATGCTTCCCCCAATCTAGATAATCACTTTTATAATGCAAATTTTAGAATTGAAAAGAAGGGAAATATAAATGAGTGAATGCAAAAATACTGTCAGTACATTTTATACTCATCCAGAATCAGCAAGAAAGATACTAATATCGGATATTTGAAAAGAAAAAAGTGAAGTTATTCAGGTACTTTCGAGATGTAAAATCAGCGTTTTAAAAATGAATAAACAGTTACAACCAATAAGCCTTTTAAAATGTTTTATAAACCCTAAACGTGGTTTCAATTATTTCAAACAAAGTTTAAGATATCTTTAAATAAATCTCATCATAAAGATTTACTGTAGCCTAAAGAGCACATTTAAACATAATCTGTAACAGTTGTGAGTATTTATCTGTGTTTTCACATTAACACTTTGTAAAATATTCAGAAATAGTTATGGTTCTATTAGGAATACAACAATCAGTCATTTACATAGATCATGTTATAGCATACTATGCTAAAGTGAGTAATTATAACCAAATTCTAACAAAGTTATACTCCGGCGTCGCGCAACGAAACCGTTTGGCCAAGCGGCCTCAAACTGGCCTCAAAGCGTAGCCGCGGATGTCTGCTTTCGACCGATGTGCCCAGAGTCCAGACTTTCCAATAGGATTTCAATGGGAAAATTCAGGGAAGTCGGACCAACTGCCAAATCGGACCTCATTTTGAAATTGCCATAAAAAACTAACCGGTGGGAGCAGCCGATTATAAAATACACTGGCTGAGCCCTGCAACCTCATGGTGCTCACGGTCCAAGAATTTTTGAGCTAGCTCTTATCGTTTTCGAACGGCGGGCAGGAGTCCACGGTCTACTTTTGATCCAAGCTCTCAGAACGTCAGTTGGCCGCTAAATGCTGAGTCACACCTGTGGAGTTCGGAATGTTCACAGTTGGGGCCAGACTGCTGTTGCCATGGCGATTTAGCTGGGCTCATGGACAGCTGTGGAGCTGATTGAAACATTGGTGTGGCACCAGGCTAGAGTGCTTTAATCAGAGCCTGGGCCTGTTTCTGGGGCCGGACCCAGGCATATCATACCTCGTTAGGTAGGTATTTTTCTCAGCTTTCAGCCAACGTGACCCCCAACCTGCTCAAACCAATTGCATTGGGTCAGCGGGCCCCAGAACTCAGCCAGGTCCCTCCAGCTCTATGTCTCTCCTTCAGGCCTTCTCATAGCCATTAAAAATAACAGCCCAAATATCAATTGGCCGACCTGCCAGGTCCCTTTTGAGGGCCCTAGCCCAAAAGATGGGGGAGCCATCCCTAAAAGAATTTCTTGAGAAATGTTTCTAGTCATTCATTGCCCCCCTTCATCCTTTCCTCTCTCCACATATTGTGTCTCATTCCTTTTCTTCATCCCTGACTATTTCTTCGTACATCTTCCCTCCCTTTTCCTTTCTTCCCTGTCTTTGCCTTTCTCTGTAATTGCCCTGACTCTCCTGGTGCCGTTATCTGCAATAGACAGTGTGCATTGTTTAATTATATGTATGTTAATCCATTTGAATTAGTTTGAACATCTTAAAGTCAGATAATGCGGGCTCTGTTTAGAAACAAACACAACGGAGGTTCGCCTCTGTGTGAGTGTTTGTGTGCATCTGTCTCATGTTTCTCTGTTTTACAAAGCGCTATCTGATCCACCGCTCATTTTCACATCAAGCGTCTCCTCCTGCACACCTCTGCATCAGGATAAAGGTCTGTAACACATAAAACATGTCATATGTTAAGTTTGTAAGATGCCGGGTCGGTATTGTGGGGATCTCTTTCCTTTCTGTTATGTTCATATTGTTGTTACTCAGCCAGCGTTTGTGGGTCTGATTGACCCGTTGCATTTTGTGGCTTTTAATGCTTCACAAGTCAAATACTTTTATGTTAAACTACTGAACAGATGGTTACCTTATCTTAACTTCTCTCTCTCATCCAAAATCAGTTCCAGGGCCCTCTAGGCAGAGTACCTTTTGGCCATCTTGATCGGTTCTGATCAGAAACCACACTGGCAAAGCTGTGCCAGTGTGGTCCCGCCCCCAATTTTTAGCAAATAGACAGAGGGTCAAATTTGCAATAAAATTAGAGCAGACAACCAATGTGTGGGAACGGTTTCTTTTGTGCTTCTGCACCTTCCGCTCCACACAAGGTTGCAACATTGTGAGTGAGTCCTTTCCATCGCCAACCTTGAGGTTTCTCCTGAGATTATGCCAGTGTTGTCTTGTCTTGTCGCCATGAGATAATATCTGTCATATGCAGCCATGCTTTAAGGACAAAATGTATGTAACACTCACAAAAAACTGTTGTGTGATGAAAGACTGAAAAATAAAAGTTAACTGTGGATGAAAAATGGTTTAACAATGGGGGATTCAAAATGTGAATGAAATGCTAAATCCATGATTAAATAAATGTCTAATAAATTATAAATGAGTTGTGTTGCATAAAAAATGATTAACTGGAAATAAATACATTTGGTATTTGTTTACCTTGATTTATTTTCTTGACTTATTTTTAAGCCCTGTATTGTTTTCCCAAATATTCTATAATGTCTAGATAATGTCTAGATTATTTCTTTATCTTCTTTCATATTATCGTTTTATTTTGATTTTTGATGCATGATATTTGTTTATTTGCTGCCAATTGTGGCAGCAAACCATCCCAATTAGCCCACATTTATCAAATTTTGGGATTATTTTCTATTTTGTCAAACAAAATGAATGTGTTACCAGGTTGACTGACGGAGGGAAAATCAATCGGAGCGCAGCATGGTGGAGTCTGTTCAGATTAAGCTTTGCTTCCTGTGGAGATGTGTGTTTACCATCCACATGAGTGTTAGGTTCAGGATGTGATCACCTGATGCCCGGGGATCAACATTTAATGAACTCCTGGGGAGGCACGAGTCAGGCAGAGTCTTGTGGTCCTTGAACACCTGATACCTTGGTGTTTTTCACACAGTGAGGACACGTTACACAGCACAACACATATTTAATTCCTAATCCCTCACAGTAACCGTTCCAGGGGGTGTGATTTCCCTTATTGTTCGGCAGGTAAATACATGTGGGCTTCTTGTGAGATGTGCGGTTCATGTGGTCTGAAAACGATTATCGAAATGAATCTGTGGCATTAAATGTATGTAACAATGTTTAAAAAAAATTTCATTTGTACATTCAGATCTATATTTTTAAAGATTGCATTTTTCAGTTTTATCATTTCTGTTCTATATTTTTATTTCTACATTTTATTTCCTTCCTTGCTTCTCATAGAAGTGTTGTGCACCAAACACCAAGGCAAATTCCTTGTAAGTCCAAAAACCTACTTGGCAATAAACCTTATTCTGATTCTGATTCTGATTCGGAAAAAGTACTGATGTTGAGATTATTGAGACTAAAATTATTTAAAAAAAAAAAAAGAATCAGTCTTTTTTCACTTTTTTTTTATTTGAGCTGTTTGACTGTTTTGTGCCGAGAAATCAAAGATTCGAGCTCAGCATTAAACTTTATTGGCTATATTTAGGAGAATCGAGGTTAAATGTAAAGCTGAGCCAAAACTCGAGTATTTCTTCTGTCTGCTGTTGGGAATTCCCGGTGGACGGGGCTTCAGGAGGTCGGAAAGATGAGGAAGCCGGTGAGGGTGTGGCTGGTGCTGGCCAGGTTGGTCACGAAGTTGTTGAACTTGGTGATCTGCAGGGAGACCGTGTCGTCGGGCTCCAGCTCCAGGACGGCCGAGCCGGACGTGACCAGGAAGCCCTCGGACGTGTCGCACTGCGTCGTGTGAACGGCGTCGTTCTTCATCAGGTTCAGACACACCTGAACACCACAAAAAAACATTTAAACCGACCGTTAAACGAGTCGTCCTCCGGGGCGTCTGAGGCAGGAGGGACAAATCGGAGGCACCAACTGGGGACCAAACACTCACTTTGCTCCTTGCTGAGATGTGGTAACTGAAGAAATAGATGCCTTTGGTTTCACATTTGAACATCCCATCTTCCAGAGTCACCTTCTCACCCGGATGGACCACGTCTGGCAAAATCTCTCTATGTGAGAGGAACACAAGCACATCGGTCATCAGCCGTCATCCAGATTCTTTCTTCTGCATCCACCATCTAATCCTTTGAAACAAAGAAAGCTCAGGCTCCTCAACGTGAGTTTAGCTGGTAAAATGAGACTAAAAATGGATTTTCACATAGCACACACCCGTATTCGAGTCAGAAGGTAAGATAGAAAACACTTCTTAAAACTGTGATTCTTAAAACTGATCGAAACAACAAATAAACAAACAAACAAAGAGCTTTTTAAATTGCTGGGACAGTTTAAATAAAGCAAGTTAGAGCAGCATTTTGTGCCTAACTGGGTCAGTGGCATCATTGGGAATAAAAAGAGCACCTTACAGAGGCAGAGGCTTGAAAAAGCAAAACGTCTCACACCGAGAGGCTTCCTGTCCAGTCTCAGACCCAATGGCTGAACTCACCCGCTGAAGTTCATGGCGGTATCCAGCTCTGGAGCCGTCGGAGAGATCCATTTGTAGGAGAAGATGGGTTTGTTCTGACTGATGAGGTTGAAGGGCCTTCCTTTCTCTCCTTTCGGGCCCGGATTGCCGGCGGGCCCCGGCAGGCCCACATCCCCCTTCAAACCCGACCGTCCCGGGGGGCCAGGCCAACCCGTCACCCCTTTCTGGCCTTTGATGGGTGTACCTGCATCACCTGTTCTTAGAAAATAACCAACAATCACATTCAATAAAAAAATCCTTTGAAAAAATCATTGAATACTGTCCAATGACCATCCAAGTTAACCCTTTAAAACCTGATCCAAGAAAAATGTTAACAAACTAAATTTTAAGTATCAAACCTTTATTTAAACCTCAATAAAAAATATTTCAAAATGAACAAAGATTCTTTTTGTATTACTACCGTTTATCACTGTGTGAAAAATCAAGTCTTCAACCCAGTGGTATCAGGTTTATCAAACTGTATGTGTCAAATGCATAAACGATTAAACATTTAACAGTAGTATTCCATTAAAAGAGAAGTGCAAACTGCACTCTCATTGCCTTAAAAATGATCTTTAATCAGCCCTAACACCTCCAAGTGGTGAGTGCTTGTTTAATGATCAATAGGAACAAGTTATATTAATTTTTTCCAATAGTGCCTTCCACTAGTATTTAAAAAAAGATCCTTTTTAATGCATAACCATCAGATGGCTCAAACCTGAGCCTCCTTGCTACAATATATGGATTCAGAAGGTCTGGGATATATACCAAATCGATTATATAACATACTCCCTGAGACTACAAACACCCATCTTCAATAAACGTTGGAGACCTATCGTTCCACTAATTATGCAATAAGGTTTTTTTTTGTTTTGTTTTTTCTCACACTCTTGAAATCACCCTGTGTTTGTGTTTTGTTTTTTTATGTTTAAAAATGTAAAAATACACATGTACATTCGGACCACATTGTATTATTTCTGAAAAAATAATAAACATTTTGTTAAAAAAAAAAAAAAAAGATCCTTTTTAAGATGGTGAGAAATTGTGCAAAATGAAGAAAGAACATATGGAACCAGCTCTGAGGCCGGTTCCGGCTCACCCGGATCCCCCTTCTCCCCCTTTAGCCCGTCCTTGCCGTTGGGCCCATGGGTGCCGGGTATCCCGGGAATGCCGGGAATCCCAGATCCGCACTGTGCGTGGATCCGGAGGGCGTGAACGGAGAGCAGCAGCCCCGCGGTGCAGAAGAAGAGCCACCCGGGAGCCTGGACACACACACACACACATATACGTGTTTTCATTATATACAAGGACATATAACGGAAATAGGACAAATGGGGACATGCCTTTCCAAAGGCTCTACAGGCCTGGGAATCCCAGAGTTCCCTATCCATGCATTCAGGAGAGCATTCATGTCACGTCTGGGGGAATGTCTGGTGTCTCTTCATGTCTTGATTACCTATTGTGTACACCTGGGGTTCCCCTCCCTCATGTGTTTAAATAGTCCTCGTTTCCCATGTCCTCCGCGACTGAGTCCTCCCTCCAAGATCCACCCTCCTGACAATTCATCTATTTAGATTTTAGCTAGAGCAAACTTTTGATCACATCTGATTTTTATGCGACATACAGTATAGGGACGTTATCTGGTTTATATAACTTATGAGGACTATAACCTTTCACACTGTTATTTCATGTCTAAGTGAATTGTCTCTTTCATTTACTTTAGGTCATGGTTATTCTATCTAATTCCTATTTTATCCATTTTGCCCTGTAATGTTTAAGAACACGATTGAAATGGGAAGAAAAGTACTAAATCTATTCACCTTTACAGAAGTCTGCCCTTAAATCTTTAAATCTTTTATCCCTTGTATGTTATACGACACAAACAAATTTCCACATGAACTCACACCTGACATAAACCATAAAGTGTGAATTTGAGCACTTAGATTGAAGCATTTAAGCCACGTATAGATCCATTGCTGCTATACTAAAGGTATTTTAGACTGAATTAAGCAAAAATATAGACAAGAGAAGCTGGAACAGAACGTTTAAATATCTTTTCCTCAGCCCTCAGACATTACGTATCTGCTTTTTCGTAAGTAAATAAAAGAATCTCACCATTTGCAGGAACAGTGGTCTGTCGTTGGTTGAGCAGATATGGTTTGATGGAGGGCGATCCTGCAGAGTGAAGCTCAGTCGGGTGGAAAACAGGAAGTGAAACTCCAGGGAGCGAACGGACCCCAAAAGTCTGCTGTAAATGTGGGAGAAGCTCCACACGCTGAGTCACAATAGTTCCTTAAACTCTGGTGAACAGGCCAATTGGATAAATCTCTGTGAATTATAGTATAAATCTGGATGTCTTAATGTTTATTCACTGTTTAAGTTGAATCAATGGAAAATCTGGACCCTCTGACCCTCTAATATCCTGCTAAACTTTACCCTCCTTTAATATTTTGGCCAATATGTCTCCTCATTCTGGTGATAAACAATAGCAGCCTGCATTTTTTTCATCACAATTAATTAATTAGATTTTATGTTTGATCTACATCACTTGCGTGTTCTTCTTATTCCCTTATGAGACTATTTTTGCGAGTTTGCATTTTGACATGAGGTCAAAAGTTCCACCTGATGAAGAATCGATGATGAGGCAAAACCGAATTCATCTGATTATAAAAAATAACTGTCCTCAAATTAACATTTTGTTCTGTTTTTCTCCAAACTTCCTCTTTGTTTCCCCGAAACAGTGTCAGCTGGAGATCTTAACCTCAGTCTGGATGGCAGTATCTGTTCCACAAAATGTTTAATTTCCTCTGCAGGATCGTGGTGATATGATTTATTAATAATCACATCCTGTAAAATGTGCTGATTGGCAATTATTTCTTTCTCAGATCCTCTTTCCATCTTTGCAAAAAGATGCTTCGTTTGGCTTTAAGATAACACACTGTTCTTCCACCTGTTAGCCTGGATTACATTTAGCTTTTTACGGCATTTCGGGATGATTTTGAATCAATTTTAAGAATTAAAGTAAAAGGTATTCAATTACAGAACATTTACATCCATCCATCCATTATTGTAACCGATTATTCCCTAATGGGGTCACGGGGGGACTGGAGCCTATCCCAGTGGTCAATGGGGAGATGCGGGGTCACCCTGGTCTATCACAGGGTCACACAGAGACACACAAGGACCAACAACCACAGACACGCACACTAAGGGCAGTTTGGAGTCCAACCAACCTAACATGCAGGTTTCTGGACGGTGGGAGGAAGCCGGAGAACCCGGAGAGAACCCACAGACACAGGAGAACATGCAGACTCCACCCAGAAAGGTCCTGGTTCCCCTGGGGACTCCAACCCCCCGTTTAATACCCCAAAACACTTTAATTTCCTTGTGTGTTTCATCATTGAGAGTTATCAGTAACACAAACGGTGTGATGAACCATCACATGGACCCACAACAGGCCCTGAATCACAGGTCAGGATTCTTTTAAGCTCACATAAATTAATGTCTAAACCAGCTGCTGCTGTTATTTGGAGTTCATATTTTCTATGAAAACATCTGTTCTGCAGTAATCCTGCATTTAAACGATTTTGGTACTATTTCTTCTTTATATTTTCTATGTCCCCACACAATTTAATCAGAGCAGAATGTCAACAAACAGCAAAGTTTAATAAACTTTAATAAATGTGATGTGTGTGTAATAATGAGCTCATCTTTATGAGTGAACCATTCTGCAAAAGCCTCTTTAGATTGTGATTAACATACAATTTCTAAGTGATCTTGATATAACATGTCCGCCATTAAAACAGAGACACACGTGCATATTGAGCCCATCAGATCCTCATGATGAGCCAGAGGGGAAAATATGGCACAAATCACCAACACATACATTAACGTTTCAGCTCTTTATTTGAGTTAATTGGAGCAAATACAGTAAACAGGACAGAAATGGATATTTGAACAGAAATAACAAGATAACTGCAGCGTTTAGCAGTAGCTGTGCTTCAGTGATGCACAGATACAACTAACTAAAACTAAGTTATCTGTGGCAGTACACACACCAATTAATTTACACAACCAGCCAAACTGATCTTTGTTACTTTTTTCTCAAGATAATTCAACCACTTTTTAGTAAATTGACTGACTTTGAGGAGCTAATTCTTAATAGAATTGACAGTTTCAGATTTTTCTCTGATTAGCTATTTTTAGTTTGATTTAAAACGTAGGATGTACTACTTGTTGAAAAAATGAGAAAATCTTAATGCGAATCGGTGGGTAAGTGTCCAGGTTTTGAACCTTTTGACAGGCAGAAGACTGAGCATTAAAGGAGGAAAGAGAAGACCCTGGGCGGTCTTTGGTTAGTGAGGATGCAGCAGGAAGCCTGAAAAGACGCTGTAACCCTCCTGTGATCCTCTCATTCCTCTGTAATCTTTGGTCTCCAGCCAAACCTCCTGACCAACGGACAGGGAGACGGCCAGGCTGCCCGAGGTCACCTGGAAAAGAGTAATTTTTTTGGTTTACACAACATCTTTTAACTTTTTTAAAGAATAACTAAGTTCATCTCTATTTCTGAATTTGTTTCGTAAATAACCAGATGTCTGGCCTATTTAGGTTGTTTATCTAAAACACAGATAAAATATTTTAATCATTGGGACACTGAACTATAGAATTGAAAATATAACCTCTTCTTGTGTCTTATATGTTTAAAAAATGTTGATAATTTCAGGCTTTTGTTTCCCCCATCCAGGACTTTTTTAACACTTGCTATCATTTATATGGCCACTTCTAATGTTCTTCTTCTCTCTTTGCTTTGCTTTTAGTGAATTATTGGTCTATCTGATTTGAAATGTACTACACTCGATTTTTACTGAATTCATACAACCTTATCTAAGTTCTGTAAAACAGCTGTGCATCCCATAGTATTTTCTTCTGGACAGAACATAACAACACAAAAATGCCAGCGCAAACCGTTGGACTCCAAATACAGTAGAACCTCTACATAAGAATTGAATTTGTTCCAGGACCTAATTTGTAGGTTAAAATATTTGTATGTTGGTTCAAATATTCCCATCAGAATACACTGTAATTCCTATAATTCGTTCCACAGCCCCAAAAACCCGCGATAACTCCTAATTAAATAACCCTAGCAATAAAACAAATGCATTATATAAGAGAGATGTAAAAATAAATAAATTATAAAGAAATAATCAATAAATATTGGCACTTTAGCTCATAGACTGGTGAACGGAGGTAGAGTTGGAGACTGAGATACAGGATGAACCCTAACTTACTCTAACTTTCACTTTGTGAACTTTAAACTAACTTAGCTTATCTATTTTTATTTGATTTTCATATTTTATATATTTTTCAGACTTTTCTGAAATTGACTTTGGGTGTCGAGTCAAATATTTGATCAGATTTCACTTTGGATGTGGGAAAATTCGTATGTTTAGCCATCGTAAGTAGAGTTTCTGCTGTGGTATGAAGGACGGCTGGGCAGAATCCGGCCTCTGTACCTGTTTCCTGTGACGGCGATGATCGCAGAAGGGTGTCAGCAGTTTGCCGTCCAGTTTCAGCAGCACGCACAATTTGTCGTCCAACGTGGCGTGGAACGCAAAGTAGTACTTCCCGGGAACCCGGCACCTATAAGAAAAACCGTTAAGGCTTTATGACACGCGTCCACCTGCAGAGGATCCATCAATTTGACTAAAGTGGCTCATGGTTCTGGGAAAAGGTGCAAAAATGTTATTGGAAAACCTTTGAAATTTTAGTTGCAGATGTAAAAGGAAGATTTGGGGGGAAAAACACACCAAATTGCACTTTTTAAGGGTCAAAGATTCATCTCTGGGTCCCTCACAGGTCCTGCTGTTTTACCTCTGCTGTTTGTACATTTACAAACCTTTTAGGTTCTCTAAAGGTGCAAATATGTGCTTTGGGGTCCAGTTTTTAGCCATTTAGGGCACATTGGTCAGGAAAGTTCCTCAGGAGACACAACTTTACACCTATTTTTGACAGTGAACGATGGGGAATCACTTCCTGTTCCCCGTTTTTCTGCATGCCCAGCAAACCGGAGCCTCTTTAGCCTAATTTATTGATGGTTTTCTTATGAATGTTCAGTCCCAATCCCTTCAAGTCCCTTAGCTAAATAACTCGGATAATCACCCACACAGTTGATATCCAATAGGAGGCTTTCATCCGGCCTGTGTTATCAAACAATCCTCACGACTTTATGCCTTTTTTAAGCTAATTATGTGGGAAAGTCTGATGATCCCTCACCTGAATTTCCCCGTTGCTGTGTCGTAGTCGTCGTTGATGTTCGTGATCACCTGGGTGAACTTAATGACGCTGTATTTATTCGGTTGATCGTTTGTCCCCCTGGCCACGCTGAAGGCCGCCTGCTGCTGGGTCCGGAGAGTCCTGCAGACACAAAAACAAAACGTGGTGGGACTTTTCCTCCCTTGATTGTTTCCTCGGAATAAACTACAAAGCCTGAATTATTTTATGAAATTAAAGGAAAACAAACATGATTATGAGGTCACAAAAATGTCAAAACTTACAAATAGCTTTCAAATATCAAATATCAGTTTCAATTTTGTCAAATTTGACTACTTTTGTTTGCATTTAGATTCTTTAGATTAGAATATGTATATTCAAAGTTCAAATCCAGATGTTTATCGAATTAAAACATAATATCTATATTCAAAGTTTAGATTAAAGTCCATCCATCCATTATCAATACCGCTTATTCCCTGATGGGGTCGCGGGGGGAACTGGAGCCTATCCCAGTGGTCAACGGGCGAGAGGCAGGGTACACCCTGGACAGTCCACCAGTCCATCGCAGGGCCACACAGAGACACACAAGGACCAACAACCACTCACACTCACATTCACCCCTAAGGGAAATTCCCCCAATCTCCAATCAGCCAAACATGCAGGTTTTTGGACTGTGGGAGGAAGCCGGAGAACCCAGAGAGAACCCACGCAGACACAGGAGAACATGCAGACTCCACCCAGAAAGATCCTGGTTCTCCCGGGATTCGAACCCAGAACCTTCTTGCTGGGAGGCGACAGTGCTAACCACCACACCACCGTGCCGCAGTTTAGATTAAAGTGTTTTTTAAAATCAAAACGTAATATTTATATTAAAAGTTTAGATTCAGATGATTGGCTTTAGATTAAAATATGCATATTCAAAGTTTAAATCTAGATGTTTATCGAATTAAAACATAATATCTATATTCAAAGTTTAGATTAAAGTGTTTTTTTAAATCAAAACGTAATGTTTATATTTAAAGTTTAGATTCAGATGTTTAGATTTCAATATACCCATTTTTAAAATGTAGATTATGATGTTTAGCTGTAAATATAATATTTAAATCCCTAATACCCGGGTTCTCCTGGCTCTCCTGGAGGTCCGGGGACTCCTGGGGTTCCCGGCGACCCGCGTTCCCCCGCCAGCCCTCGTTTACCGGGGAACCCCCCCGGACCCGGCTCCCCCTTTTGGCCTTTTTCATAGCTGTGGCCGCCGGTCCAAACCGGCCCTAAAAGAACGGAGAACAGTGTTGGTTACTTTCCACTTTTGCAGTCGGATTTAGTCTTTCTGGCCTAAAAACACGAACTTTCAACCACAGGAAACGCGTCTTCTCCTGTTTCAGATCCCATCATTAAGTCACTAAGAGGTTCCACTTTTTTTGTAACTTTTTCTTGGTGGATTGAGACTAAACAACAAGGTCTGGTGTTAAATACACAGCACACAGAGTCTAAATGTTGCCCTCAAACTTACCACTGACAAATATGGTAAACTACAGCTCTCCTGATGACTCCAGTTGTTCGGATCTTTTATTTTTGCCTGCACTCATGAACTTTAAACTATATTTGTGAGTTATTGTTTTTTTCTTTTCCTCATTTTAAGAGCATCAACAGGTCCAGGTGGGTGATCTTTGGGCATCTAGTGATTTGAAACCATTGGAGGAATCTGAGGAAAAACTGCTGCTATTTGTCTTATTTCTGATGATCCGTCTGTGTGAGAACAGAAAGGCACTTCTGAGTCGAGATTTTTGAAAACAAAAACTAATTTCTAATGCAAATCTATGTATTTAGATGAGAAAAGATTTCTGCTCTGTCTGTTAATTGAACTTCAAGACGCCTCCCTCCGATTTCTCAAATGAAAAGGCACTTCCTTATTTTTCTCTTTATGTGAAGATGAATTCAGGTAAAACTAGAACCCTTACCCTCTGGAATAGTACAAGAATTGAGTAAACTGCATGAAAAACTAAAAATAACTAAACAGATCTGCCCTTTTTGATGAGCTTTCACTTCTGTTTTTGCAGTTTAAGCAGCAAATAGCCGACTTTCTGTAGCTGAGTGACTGTAAAGGAAACTTTCCAGAGGTAATTTCTGACTGTAACATGGACGTGCACATGTGTCTGTACCTCTATCCGTACCTCTACCCCCCCACAGCTCCTTCTGTAGTCCCTCTACCTCTATCTCTATCTCACCACTGACTCTGATCAGTGTTTCTCCTCTGTATAGCTTATGTCATAGTGATGATAAATGTAATATTGTCTACTCTGTAAGTCGCTTTGGATAAAAGCGTCTGCCAAATGCATAAACATAAACATAAACATAAACATAAACATAAACTCTCATCAGTGTTTCTCCTCTGTATAGCTTATTGTCATAGTGATGATAAATGCAATATTGTGTCTACTCTGTAAGTCGCTTTGGATAAAAGCGTCTGCCAAATGCATAAACATAAACATAAACATAAACATAAACATAAACATAAACATAAACATAAACATAAACATGACACCTGGCTCTCCTTTGTGTCCCTTGGGTCCGTCCCGGCCGTCTCTCCCGGGGAGTCCGGGGATGCCTGCGCAGAAAAACACGGATAAAACGGCCAGTCAAAGGCTGCAGGCGCACGGTTCTAAAGAGGGTCACAGGCAGGTGTTCGCACCTGGAATCCCAGGCATCCCCGTGGACGGACACGTCTCCATGGCAACCAGCAGCGGCGCGGCCAATGAGAGCAGGGCTCCGGTCACAAGGAAACAACGGTGGAGCATGATGGGAAAACCTGGAGAGGGAAAAAGGTGGAAAATAAATGGAAAGATGAAGAGTTAGAGGAGAATGAAGGAGTGGAAAACAGGATGGAAGAAAAGAAGAAAGTAAGAAGATAAGAGAAGGTTGAAAAGAGGAGAGAAGGAGGTAAAGAGGAGAAAGGAAGTAAGTGGTGGATACAAGAAAAAGAAATGAAGGAATGGGAGGAAAATATGTGGAATAAAAGAAGAAAAATAAGAAGTTAAAGCCGAGGGAGGAGAGGAGAGAAGGAGGAAGAGAGGAGAAGGGAAGTAAGTGGTGGATACAAGAAAAAGAAATGGAGGAATGGGAGGAAAATATTTGGAAGAGAATAATAGAGGAAAAGAATATCAAAATGGGAACGATAAAACATGAGATATAGAGGAAAAGCAGGCTCAGTTTTTCCTTAATAAAACAAATATAACTGATATTTTGATGTAAAAAGTCACATTAATTAAAAGTGGCCATTCAGAGGCTTCTCGTTTATACCTAAATAAAAATTCAATAAACGTCTAAAATGTGTAAAACCCACCTGAGAGCTGACAGAGGACTCAAATCCAGTTGAAGCAAACGGAGCAGAAAGTCGTTGTCCGTCTTTGGCCGGACGAGGAAGACGACTCAGAGCCAAAAACGCTCCAAAGAGGCTCTGACTCAGTACGTGCTTCTGCATTTCCTCTCAGAGCTGCAGGGAGGCAGAAAACAGAACTACAGAGAGATGTTGGCCTCTGATGCTGATGTCCAGAAATCAGAGTCACTTCTGTCCAACGACAAGTAAAGACACAGCGTGGAGTTTAAATGCACCTCAGTAGACCCCTTAAGACCCTTAAGATAGCCCTGATTAACCCTATAATGCCATATGTATCATATTTGATACATATGATTTCTGAAAAATTTAGCATCTGAGACCTTTTGCATCATTTTATGGTAAAAACTTGTTGTACACAATCAGATACACCTGGTAACAGCTATGCACACTCATTCTGACTTAGCAGAAGGTAATCAATGACGAATATTCAAAAATAATTTCTGTTTTTTCTCATATATTTATATATATATATATATATATATATATATATATATATATATATATATATATATAATGTGAAGGGTCAAATAAAGACTTCAAACAATAACAAAAATTCTCCCCATTTTTTTATTGGATTGGGCTTTAATGGGTTAAAAGATTGCACTAAATTAGAAAAGAAAGCAGAGCTTAATCGAGTGTTTATACTTTAGTGAGATAGAAATCTGTAAAATTATCGTCACAGTTTTTCATGGTGATTGTGAAATAATTCTGCAAAATACAGCATTTGTCCCCTCAACACATTTATTAATTAATGTACTAGAGGTCCCCTCCTTTCTTCAGTTTTTCTTTTGATTTGCAGAGAAAATATTGATTAAATCAGCCAAAAATAGATGCTAATTATACTTTTTTCCTACATTTTAAAGAGTCAAAGAAATTCCTAAGATAAAAAAGTTTCCATTTTTCATCCACTTTTTCCTCTTTTGGGCTTCGTAGGGTTAAAATCATCTTATTTTTGGGAGTTTTCTCTGCCTTGTGGATATGTTGGGCATTATAAATGTAATAACTGTCCTGGTCTGAGCTTTTTTGTGTATTCTGTCTTCCTTTCTTTGGAGTTTCTGGTCTCTTTGTGGATGTCAAAGCTTTTCTGTGGTGTGATCATCTCTTAGTTAGCCAGTAAAAGGTCAAATCCCTCCCATTTAGGGTGAAATGGAAAACTCCAGAAGTAAGACGGTGAATAACAAAAAACACAGCAAAGAAAGAACGATTTCACATCATAATGTTACCATCATCAGTATTTTGGTGGGCAGGAACAGTGGAGCGAAATGAGGAAGGAACATGTAGGCTTTATGCAATTTTGGATATTTTAGAGTATTTTTCTGTGGGAAAAGATGCATATTTAATGAAATAGCCAGAAATGTACTGACCAAGCAGTTCTGATGGTTTCTTTGTGCATCAACAATTCAGAGTTACACTGTTAAGGATTGGAAAATGTGCTGATTAGGCATGGAAATCCTGATTAAAATGCATTTTATTTGGGGAAAAGGTCCTGCAGCCGTTGTGTTTACAGTTTGTACACAGTGGGTCTGTAATTATTTGGCAATTGTTGGATTTTCTCACGCAAACTGAACGCTATAGGGACGGCCAGTGTTTCTGAGGTTAGGTTTTGACTGCTCACATGTACTGTTATCACTCAGTTTTCATAGATTTGTCATGTGTAATTGAATTGATTATGAATTTGCATGATTTAGTGTGCCTCATCTCAAATGCAGATAAACAGGCCTGAAAAGTACCACTGTGTCTCAGTACAGGACTGTTTTCTTCCTAAAAACACTTTATTTTACATCCAAAATGTTCTCATTTTATCTCGCTCGTCTATTTCTGGATCGTAAACCCAATTCGTGTCACTGTGAGAAGGGTTTTAGGTTTTAGGTTGCAAAGATGTCCGCTCAGATTCCATTTTCGCCTCTTTGATTGCGTGAATGTGGTTTGTTTGAAAGGAGAACCTGCAGCCCTCCCAGCCCCCCGGTGACAGCCGAGTTTAAATGAGGACGTTAACAGAGGTTAACCAAAAAGAAGTGGAACAAGCGCCCAAAAAGTTTCATTTCCCCGTCCTTCCTTCGGATGTGTCACTTCTCTGCATAATGAGGTGATAAAATTAACAGCTGGGACATTCTTTGATTTTCATTTCAGTGCATTTTTGTCCCACATCTGGGACAAAAGTGACCAGTTGGCTGTTTTCCAGCAGTCTCTTTTCAGACGCTCATTAAACATTAGACAATCCTTTACGGAAAAACTAGAGCTGAATGTTGAATATGTGTGTGTATCTGGTTTACTGGGATGAAATTTGGATATCTTTAGGTTAACCTTTTGAGCCTCTTTTGGCAACTTGCTCAAATTGTTGTTGCATTTTAGTTTAATTCATTCAATTCCAAATCGTTATAAAGGTTTTTCTTCTGAGCAAATAACAGAAATCATCCCCAACAAAAGAGGCAATTATGAAACAGTCTTTAAAAGTATCAAAAATAGGACTAAAAAATACAGAAACAACAAATCAGAAAAAAAATAGATTAATTTGATTCCATGTCAAATATCAAACAAAATGTAAAAACTGGAAAAACGTGATTGATTTCTTCGGAAATTCATTCATTTAGTATAAATTATCATTTAACGTTTTTTTTTAGTCATTTGTCGTTCTATCCTCCATAAATGAATTTCCAGTGTCAGCATAAAATATTTCTTAACCTCACCCTATAAAACCACATGGGTCATATTTGATGTGTATGCTTAATAATATTTCTGCCTCAGAGACCTTTTACATAATTTACTAGTTAAAACTTCCCGGTAACAGCGGGCAGAAAACCACAAGACAATAATTTTGACCTATTGTATGGTAATACATGAATAATAGAAAAATATTTATTTATTTTTCATACATTTTAAAAGGGCCAAATAAAGACTTCAAACCAAAAATAAATTAATTCTCTGCATCTTTTATTGGATCTGGCTTTAATAAAGTATTAAATCTGACCACAAGCCCAAGAGCAGATTTTTATTCTTCAAAATTCAGCTTTGTCCAGAAATGACATAAAAACACAGACATTGAAAAAAGTTTTGAGAATGTGGAAGCTAGAACCAAAGAAATGACAGCTGAGATATCCTGGTGAATCAAGGTTAATATTTTTAATCCAGAGTGGACGTTCAGTGACCGTTTACAGGGGTCAGAGGTCACGATATCAGTCCTCTGACACCAAACGTACAGATATTGGGTCCTTTGGGGCGTGGATCTCTGAGCCTGGAGCTGAGCTCTACTCTGGGTTTGAGAAGAGCAGGAACCCGTTGAAGATGACCCTCTTCTCCCGGGTGTCCGATGAGTCCTGGCCCACCTGACCCGCGTTCACAGACTCCAGCCACACCTTCTCCCCCGCGGCCAGCTGCAGCACGGCCCCCCCGGACAGCACCTGAAACCGCAGGAGGGAGGTTACCTCCATCTTTGGTAAGGCAAGGCAAGTTTATCTGTATAGCACATTTCGTGTACAAGACAATTCAAAGTGCTTCGCAGAGAATTTAAAAGCAGAAACAAGAACAAGAAAAGAAAAATAATCAACACAATAAGGACAACATGTTCCTGCTCTGTTGCCGTCATAACTTCCACCATCATCATTAGTATTAATATCATTGCCATTTTTCATCTAGTCTACGTGATGCTGTGTTGGCTGCCTCTCTCTACTCCCTCTCTCTCTCTCTCTCGCCCAACCGGCCGAGGCAGATGGCCGCCCCACCCTGAGCCATGGTTCTGCTCGAGGTTTCTGCCTGTTAAAAGGAAGTTTTTCCTTGCCTGTGTCGCCTAGTGCTTGCTCATGGTGGGAATTGTTGGGTTTCTGTAATCAACTTCAGAGTAGGGTCTGACCTGCTCTGTTTGGAAAGCGCTGTGAGACAACTGTTGTTGTGATGTGGCACTTTATAAATTAAATTGAATTGAATTGAATTGAATTGAATTGAATTGAATTGAACGACAGCAACAACAACAACAACAAAAACTGACGATCGTCAACACAAACACGTATGGGATCCCGTCACACTAAGCAAATACTTTTCCCTCGGCCCCCGGCAACGAGGATTGTTTACTTTTGATCGGCCCCTGGCAACGATCCAATTTCTTTAATCGATCGGTCCCAGACAACGATTTAATTTCTCTTAGGCCCCCGGCAACGAGGATCTCTACTAAACAATGCTTTTGTCACTCACAGATGAAAAGTGAAGGGTGCAGACAAAATACGTTCAATTTCCACAGGCACAGTTAAACAGAAGCGTTTTCAACCTGGATTTAAACACTGTCAGAGCTGAGTTCTGTCTCACATCTTCAGGAAGACCGTTCCAGATTTTAGGAGCATGGAACTGAAATGAAGCTTCACCTTGTTTAGTTCTGACTCTGGGCCCCATCAGGAGACCAGAACCTGGTTTAGTTCTGACTCTGGGCCCCATCAGGAGACCAGAACCTGGTTTTCTCAAAGTCCGAGCTGGTTCGTATGGCTCTATAACATGTCAGAAAGGTATTTCGGTGCTCGACCATGAAAAGACTTGTACACCAGCAGAGCTGTTTTTTAAAGTCTATTCTCTGAGGGACAGGAAGCCAGTGGCGAGACCTGAGCACTGGAGTGATGTGGTCACAAAGTGAAATTAGGCAAATGGCATTTTGCGATATTTATGCAGAAATTATGCAAGAATATAAATTTGAAAAATACTTGTTATGTGAAATATAGGCAGGCCATCTGTAACCTTAGAACAAACAACACTAGAATCCCTAAAGTCACTGGTCGGTATAAATGTTTAGAGAGAAAGTTAAGACTATGTCAACTCTTTCCAGATAACGGTGTTGGAGATGAGTATCATGTTTTGTTTGAGTGTAAAAATGTAGAAATATGCCATTACAGAGAGATGTATTTTCCACAGTATTATGTGAAGAGCCCATCGATGTTTAAAATGGTTTCATTATTTCAGTCCGGAAAAAGGAAAATAATTCGTAAGTTGGGTGCCTTTTTTAAATGGGTCCTCCCATTATATCGATGATGTTATGTTTTTAATGTATAGGCGTTACTTTGTTCTGTTATATTTATTGTTTGTGCTCCAAACCATGTATATGGTACGTTCAACATTTTCTAGTCTGTCGTTGGACATTCAATATTTTATTCTATTATTTATTATTATTTATTTTATTTTATTCTATATTTTTATTTCTACATTGTATGTCCTTTCTTGTTTGTCATATAAGTGTTGTGCACCAAACACCAAAGCAAATTCCTTGTAGGTGAAAAACCTACTTGGCAATAAACCTAATTCTGATTCTGATTCTGATTCTGATGGTCATGAGCACTTAAATAAAAATAATTGAATTGAATCTGAATTTGCACTTGTAGGAAAGCGTTACCAGGCTCTCCTTTCTGTCCCTTTTCTCCGGGCCATCCGTCTCTACCGGGGTCTCCGGGCAGGCCTGCGTGGCCCTCGGCCCCTTTGCAGTTCGTATTTCCTGGTTCTGGTCAGAACTCTAGCAGCAGCATTCTGGATATTTTTATTCGTCACCTGGACCCTCGTGGACGCTCACCTGGTCGTAGAGCCGCGCCCGGTTAAAATCGCAGAACACCAGCGGTCTCCTCAGGGCCTCGCTGCCTATGGCCAGGCACATGCTGACCTGCAAACACACACCGGGGCAGCGCGTGGGTCCTTCTGCATGTTCAGGGGCCCGGCGTGCACGCTGAAGGGGTTCGTTACCTTGGCAACGGAGTGGAAGGTGAAGTAGTAATAGCCAGGTGTGCTGCAGGTAAATTCACCTGTGGCCTGGTCGAAGTTTGGATTGCTGACCACGGTCTCCTGGTACTTCACTTTCTGAAACAACCAGAAACAAACATGGATGAAGTATAGATGAATAGATGTGTAGAAGTATAGATATGTAGAAGTATAGATGTGTGTGTGTGTGTTAGGGATTCAATACAACATACCAGTGCGTTGTGTGTGTGTTTTCTTTTTTTTTTATCATGTCTTCAAGCCCTTCAATTGTTTTTCAGTTTCAGTTTTTGCATCTTATTTTTAGATGATCTAATCCTATCTTATCTCATCTTAGCTTGTCTTTTCCTATCTTATTGTTGTTAATGGAATTATCTTTACATCATCAGTGTGATCGGGTGCTGTTGGTTGGAAAAGCTAAATATTGACATCTATGAAAAGAAATTTGCAGATCCCCATTAGGGAAAATTGTGACACGACTAATGATGCTCAGGACTTTTACCGTACGTTAAATTTGTGCGAAATTGAGAGAGGTGAGACACAGAAGCGTGTGGTGGGCAGTGGCCTGAACCTGGGCAAAGTGAGGGTAGTTGCTGTCGGTCCGGATGGCGGAGAAGGCTGCCAGTGTCTGAGAGCCGGAGGCCGCCCCGGCTGGAATAAACAGAGCAACAGTCAGACCATGAACGCATCACAAAGGGAAAAACACAGCAGGTTCAGGAGGGAAGCCCAGACTTCCTCTCCCCTTCTGTTCTCAGACCGTCATTTAATCCTTTAAAGCCTGATCCAAGAAAAATAGGAAGAATATTGGATTTTTTTATCATGAAGTCTTTCTTTGGTCTCTCAACAACATATGAAGAAAAAAAAAACAGAAATTATTTTGATCAAATTAGCGTGCAATAAGTCAAAAATGTATTTTGGTGTAGTCTTCTACTGGCTGTTATCAGGTATATCTGAATGTGTACAACAGGGGTTTGAGCAAAGCTTTTACCACTGAATGATCCAAAAAGTCTCAGATCCAAAAGACTTCAGAAACCGTATGAATCAGATATGATAGGTATTTGTGGCCAGGTGAAGGGTTCTGGCTCTAGTCCCTGTAAACTCGGGTGAATCTCTATAAACTCTGTCAGATATCTGATTTATTTTGTCAGGATTATTAACTCATTGGCTGCCAAAGACGTCTATAGACGTCAATTCAAATACAACCGTTGACTGCCAAAGACGTCTATAGACGTCTTTTATGTTTTTCAACAAGAGTGGCTTGGGGGACGATCGGCTAAAGTTTTTCCGTAAATATCGGCTTCTAGACAGACTATGTACTAACAAATTGACCCTCTAGGTGGCAGTGCCACTTTTGATGGGAGATGAGCATAGATTGTAGGCAAATAAAAAAAACGTAATGGTTCGCTATGCGAGAAATGGCACCGGTGAGACGCAAGTCGAGGAAGAACGGAATAAGGTAGAAACAAATGTTTTTTCCTGATGAAAGAATAGAGTCTACTCTTTCTTTTGGTTTGTTTGGTGTTTACATAGTCATAGCACAAACTAGTCTGTGGCTCTTGAAAAATCAGTCAAAATGCTCAAAAAACTCTGGCAGTATGGGACTCTGTTCTGAAAATGGCTGCCAGTCAATGAGTTAAGAGACTGAAAGGTTCTGAAAGCTAACCGAGGCTGGTGCTTTTCCCGTCTGGGCCCTTGGGACCCGGAGCTCCGGTCAAACCCGCCACTCCCACCGTCCCGTGGTACCCTTTGGGCCCGGTGGGCCCCTGGGCCCCTTGGCTCCCCATTTCCCCCTTCAGCTTCAGCAGCTGTCTCTGGTCCACCGGACCGTCGGGCTTTTGGGCTGGAAACAAAAACGTCAAAGATTAGACCAACAAGGTACGACGTGGCTGCAAAAATGCTGCAGGACTGAGAGATTCAGGAGGTCCTTTATACCAACGGCCACGGGGCTTTTTAACCCTTTAAAGCCTGATCCAAGAAAAATAGGAAGAATATTGGATTTTTTTAGTCTGAAGTCCTTCTTTGGCCCCTCAACAACATACGAAGAAGAAAAAAAAATGAAATTATTTTGATCAAATTAGCGTGCAATAAGTAAAAAATATATCTTGGTGTAGTCTTCTACTGGCTGTTATCAGGTATATCTGAATGTGTACAACAGGGGTTTGAGCAAAGCTTTTACCACTGAATATTGCAAAAAGTCTCAGATCCAAAAGACTTCAGAAACCGTATGTATCAAATATGATGCATTTGTTATTATAGGGTTAAAAAGCCTTCAAACACTTCTTCCCAGGTGATTATTATCCGGTATTATCATTTGTTTATTCGTTGGTGTGGAGCAGGTTTATTGAAAGAACAGTTTGAATATGAATTTGCATGTGAATTAGGCGTTACCAGGCTCTCCTTTCTGTCCCTTTTCTCCGGGCCACCCGTCTCTCCCGGGGCCTCCGGGCAGGCCTAAGTGGCCCTCGGCCCCTTTGCAGTTCACATCACACCGGACACAGGACAGCAGCAAGGCCACGCCCACCGCCAAAACCAGGCCAGAATAATAACCATCCATGGTCCAAAGGCTGGTGATGACAGTAGGGATAAACACATTAAAAACATCACAACTATGTAGGCTAGTGAAAATATTTGTTCTTTGTATTTAACTATTTTAACACAGATCACATGTTCATATTTTTCTGTGGATTTTCTATGAACTTACTTTATTCTGATTAATGTACGTTTAAGAGAAATTCATAAATTACATTATTAGATTATGTTTTTTCTACCTCAAAAAGAAAAAGATTTAAGCTCAAAACCCAGCCCAGAAATATTTGCATCAAACTTTTGCGAGCAGGTCTATAATCATCAAATTATTCAACTCTGAACTGGTTGTTCCAACAGACATTTGGTAGTTTCTTCCATAAATTAATTTATTTTACAAACAACTGCGAATGGGCTGCAGATAAACTGGGAAAATAATCTGCAACACTCTGCTTTTGTTATTCTACAAACCAATAGGATAAAAAATGAAAGTTCTCGGTCATTACGATAACGTGGAAATAAATGAAGCGAGACGGTCCTACTCACCACTGGAGTCTCTTGAGGTGTGGACTAGAAATGAAAGCACAGGATTTCCTTCTCACTAGACTGGACAAGACTTGCTGACTTAATCAGATGCGCACACAGTACAGAATTAGAAAGGAAATGAAACCCGTGGTCTGATGGGAAGAATATTAGTTTATTCCACACATCTGTCCGTAACTCCTCCCTTACAAATATCCAGAGACTGACACTGAAACAGTTTAATTATTGTATTTGATCAATTTGACTGTTTTTACCTTTAAAATAATCCTTTATTATCTACTGTGAGGTCCTTGAAATTTTAAATTAAGTTTATTATCTTGGTTGATTTTACTGCTAGTTTGGATAAATCTGCTCTAAAATCTCTATTTGTGGACTGGTTTTTGGTACGTTCAACCATTTAGAGAATTTCATGTTACTTTTCACAGTTTAACTAGTTTAGCATGAGTTGAAACTGATGGCCCAACTTTATTGCTTTAAAATAAGAGAAACACACAAAACATAAAAATCCAACTTTTAATGCATTTGTTGCTTAAATAAGAGCAGCAATGAAAATAAAAACAGTTAAAGGCACCATGGTTAAATCTCACAGCAAAAACGGAAATTTAGGACATTTCATATTTCAGAGAACATCTGTCAAAAAAACAGTCTTGCTGGCCTCATGTGGTCAACGACTGTAATAAAACATACACCACAACATCCCATTATTAACAAACCCAATGGCCATAAAACAGAGAATATTTGCAAGCTTGGACCATGAAACGAGCTGAAGTGGAACACATTTTGTCCAGTTTAGGGGTAACACAACATAAAAAGTGACCAAACCTCCTTTATGCTAGTTTCTTAGAAACATGTGAAGCTCCACACACCAAAACACACCAAACCGATCCATAAAAAAAAAAAACAAGACGGTATTTAACCCCAACACAAACAGTAAAGAAAAGACAAACTCTTACCGTCCCAGGCTAAATAAACAGGAGAAAACGACCAGCTAACGAGCATCTCTGCATCTGTGAACATTCATAAGAATAAAGTTTTATTTTTATGTGATGATAACGTTAATCCAGGAACTGCCAAACGGCCTCCTAAACCAACACTGAGCAGAAAGGCACAGACAGGCCGACATTTCCACCAACCATACCAACAAAAAGCTGCTAATCTCAACTGCTAGAGGATGTTTTGGTGAAGGAGAAGCATATCACTTGGTAGGAGTGACTTATTTTTGTTAAGAACGTCAACAAAACGTCAAAATGGATCAAATTTGACATCTATAATGAGCCAAATCCATATTATGTGTACATAGATTGATCTGAAATAGCTATTTATTCACTCTTCTACTGTGACAGACACCTTTTTTGGTAATATCTTCAGCTGCTCTGCCTTTTTATTGCTAAAGTAAGAAAACAGCTTCTCTGTGAAATTGTGGGTGAAAGTGTGTATCAGTGAGGCGGAATCTGCATCAAAGAAAGACAGTTTTCCTTTCTCGTATTCCAGTTAGTTAGTTACCTCTAAGATTAACAAGCCGGATCGTAAATTCATGTTGATGACATTGGAATGTGGTACCAAATGATGTGTGTGTGTGTTTGTGTTGACTTAAAGACGTGGATCTAATGCAACAGAGAAAGAAAAAGAAAGAGAGAGCAAGGAGAATCTGTGGTTACAGCCAGAGACTTCAACACAAAATATGGTTATAAAAGAAAATACGACAATCAGTAATCTACATAGATCATGTGATAGCATACTATGCTAAAATGAATATTTTTAGCCAAATCCTAACTTAGCTTTGTCTTCAACTCAATTGTTTCTTTTTACAATCAACTCAGTGCAATATTCATTGATGTTTCTTTTGTAATAACTCTGTGCATTAATATGTATATATATGCTTCTTACCCTGTATATATCTAGCTCTTAGTTATAGAAAACATATTTGTTAAGTAGGAATAAGGTCTTAGCTCTGTCACACTGGTAGCCAAGTAATCGACATTTCGTTGTCAAGATTCACCTTGTGTTTTTTGTACAATGACCATAAAGGAAGTCCGGTTCTGATTACTGATTGTTTTATTTCCTCATAGAACTATATTTTGTGTTCAAGTCTCTGGCTGTGTCCACAAACTCTTCTTTTCTCTCTTTTTCTTTCTCTGTTGCATTAGATCCACCTTTAGGTCAACACGAACACACACCATTTGTTACCACATTCCTGTCATCTGCATGAATTAGGACCTGGCCTGTTCATGCCCAGAGGTAACTGGCCAATGGGACTTGGTTGTGTCCAGTCCAATGCCCATCACACCCAGATCTCAGGGCTCTTTGCCCACTGAGACCCAGAGAGAGGTTTTTTTTGTCTGTTAGATCCCAGCTGATACACTTAACTGTGTCCAATAAATGTTATTTTTTATACTTTTGGTCTACTCTGGTATATTCTCAGGTTTCCAACTAAAGAATCGGGTTAACAGAGGGGACACTCGTTGATGCTCTTCTCCAGTCACTCCAGCTTTTGATTCGGCCACAGAGAAAAAACCCGGGAGTAAATACCTCAGAGTTTTTGGCACCTTTGGGGAGGTTCGTTTGACCCGTTTCGGTTTCACTTTAAAGGGCGCCGAACGGAGTCTGAGTGACTCATCGTGTCAACACGTCTCTAATGGGAAGAGCAAAAGAAAACAACACAAGTTTCATCATGCAGGCCGTTTGTGTCCCGGCACACGGAAAGTTACATACCAAACATTTGTGAGGTGGGATGGGGAGGAAATTAATTAGAGCGTGACACTAAAAAAAAACATGACGTTTTATAGATAGATAGATGTGTGTTGGATACTTTTGGACGAGGCAGACTTCTTTTCTCTTTTGGAATTAAATGCTTAAAGGACTTTCTCAGCCATTAAAGGTTGTTGGAGCATGAGCAGAACAGTTTAAATACCTCTTAGGTTTTATGGTTTTCTTAGTTCATAAGATAGAAAAAAGATAAATATATATTGATAATGGAAAGAAAATGGTGCTTTAAACTATGATGAGAAAACTAGATAGATAGATAGATAGATAGATAGATAGATAGATAGATAGATAG
>CAJRST010033334.1:2986925-2998139 GCA_907169785.1 Menidia menidia
GTCAAAAAGTGAGCAGGAACCACCACTCACGGTCTGTTACCATCTCTCTGAGGCAAACAGCTGCAAAAATAAAGAAGCAAATGAAATCAAACGAAAAAGAAAAGAAGCCTGATGTGCTGCAAACCTTGACTCCATTTCAATGAGAGAAAATATAAAAAAGATACGATTGGGCTCAGATGTTTGAGGCGGAAAAGGAGCCGAATTAGCAAAAATGCGTCAAAAAATACGTCATTTAGTCAAAACTCCAGCAGAAAAGTGAGCAGCAACCACCACTCAGGGTCCGGTACCGTCTCTTTAAGGCCAACAACTGCAAAAATAAAGGAGTAAATGAACTCAAACGAAAAAGAAAAGAAGCCTGATGTGCTGCAAACCTTGTCCTGCAAAGCGCAGTCACTACAACGCACCCTCCTCCCCCCCGCGGGCGCCGACCACCCACAGGCCCCCGGGGGCCAGCACCAGGCCGGAGACCCCGGAGATGAGCCGGACCCGGGAGGGGGACCATCGGGAGGGAGACCGGGGCCTGGACCCTCCGGACAGACGGAGGGAGAGGCGGGAGCGGAAGGAGGAGGGAGAGAAGAGCTGCTGGGATAAGACCAGCAGGAACCAGCTCACTGCAGGAGAGAGATGAGAGGAGGAGGGGAGGGGAGGGAAGGAGAGGATGAGGACAGCACATAGGGGGGGGAAAGAGGACCAGAGGAGAGGAGATGGAGAGAGAAAAAACAGGAAAAAATATGGATCGATAAGACTGAAGAGAGGACACAAAGGGCAGAACAGAGTAAGGAAAATTGTGTAAATACAGGAGAGAAGTAGTAAGACAAGATCACAAAATGTCAAAGGAACTTTTTTTTTGTGAACAGAAAGGAGGAAAAAGAGGATTTTTTTTCCAGGATTCCCCGATTGTCCAATCAGAACCATCCATCATTTTCCATACTGCTTATTCCCAGTGGAGCCCTACAGGCAAGAGGGGGGGGTCAACCCTGGACATGTCATGATCCGATATCTGGATTGGATCGGCCGCTGACATTCGCAAAAAAATGCGTATCGGCCAGCAGGTGAAAATGCTGATCCAGACTCCCGATCCAGTTTTTTTTTTTAAAGTCTGATCCCACACAAGCATTAGCATCAGCATCTCCTAACCCACAGGTCTGTGTCCTAACCATTAAGTTGCTATCAGAGTAAATCCCTGTTCAACATGAGTCTGACAACTAAGCAAGTAGATAAATAACTTTAAACTTTAATACATGCTTTGATAGGCCAGGAACCTTAGTCTCCAATCCACCACAGGTCCACACAGAGACACACAACCACACACCCTCCCATTCCCCACCCCGAGGGGCAGTTTGGAGCCTTAGAAATAGCCCAATGTTTTTGAACTCGGGACATGCAGATGGAGGAGAAAACACCCAAACTCCACACAGAAAGGTCCCGATTCCCCCGGGGACTCGAACCGGCAACCCTCTGGATGTGGGGCAACGGCTCCTAGCACCACACCCCCCCCGCCACCCTCTGACCAGGCACCTTCCTGTTGTGTAAGACTCTGTGTGTGTGTGAGAGAGAGTGTGAGTGAGTGTGAGTGAGTGAGTGAGTGTGAGAGTGTGTGTGTGAGTGTGAGAGTGTGTGTGTGTGTTTGTGTGTGTGTGATTCTGTGTGTGTGTGTTTGTGTGTGTGTTAGACTGTGTGTGTGTAGGTGTGTGTAGGTGTGTGTGTGTGTAAGACTGTGTGTGTGTGTGTGTGTGTGTGTGTGTGTTACCTGGTATCTTCAGGCTGAGGTCACACACACTCCCGACTCCGGCCACAGACGCGGCCTTCTGCTTCCGCGTGATGCTCTCCCGGATGCGTCCCTCTCCGGTCACCCGCACCGTGAACGGACTTCCTGTTGACCGACAAAATGAATAAATAAAATAACCGGTTCCCTGTGGTCTTCGGGGGCCCGGGGCTCCCTAACCCTAACCCTGACCCTGACCCTAACCCTAACCCTAACCCTAACCCTGACCCTGACCCTAACCCTGACCCTAACCCTGACCTGGGACGTGCTCGTCGGCAAAGCGGACGGAGACGATGTAGCTGCCCGGCTCGGTGGGGCAGTAGCAGACCCCACAGGTCCCGTCCTCACGGTCCTCCGTCTGGATGTCCACCTTACTGGGGCCCTCCACGGACAGAGCCAGGCCCCCATAACCTGCACACAGACACACAGACAGATTTGAAAAAAAAAAAGACTAATTCCCATGAGTTTAATAAGTGGAAAGAGAGGTGCTCCCTTAAAAACTGAGGAGAGAAATTTAAAAGAGTTTGGGATGACGTTCTAAGGTACTTTTCTAACCCCCATTGATCCCTCTGGGTATTTACTGCTACTTTAAATGAAAGATAAGGAAAGCTAGAAGAATTGGACATCCGGTCTTACAGCCTTGTACATCCTCTTTTACTTTGAAGACTTGTCATTACGGGTACTTTTGTTACTACGAGGGTCTTTAACAAGATTTGAGCATCCCCCCCCCCCCCTTCTGTTTTTCATATTTGTTTTTCTTGTGTCACTTCAGTTTTCAGTTTGTTATTAGACTTAGACATTAGACTTAGACAGTACTTTATTGATCCATTGGGAAGACTCCCTCAGGAAATTAAGGTTACCAGCAGCTTACAGGGCAAAAAAGTATGAAGTTAAATTAAATTAACATGTAAATAACGTCTTTAAAAAAAAATATTCTATTGAAAATGCAAGGTTTGCAAGGTTAAAATGTCTGGAACGACCGGCCTCTCGGGTGTCGACCACAAACTGGACATCCAGTCTTACAGCCTTGTACATCCTCTCCTACTTGTCATTACTGGTACTTTTGTTACTACGACGGTCTTCAACGAGATTTGAGCTCCCCGCCCTCTTCTGTTTTTCTTATTCATTTGTTTTTTTTTCCTTCTGTCACTTAAGTTTTCAGTTTGTTATTGTGCCAATACTCTACAATTCCTACGCTCACCGATCTCTATGCTGCTCAACAAGTATATAACTTCCTTTTTTAAACATTGTATTGAAAATTCCAATAAATGCTTTTTTTTAAAAAGGTTAAAAATGTCTGGAACTGACCGGCCTCTCGGGTGTCGACCACGAACTGGACATCCAGTCTTACAGCCTTGTACATCCTCTCTTACTTGTCTTTTTTTTTTTTCTTCTGTCACTTCAGTTTTCAGTTAGTTATTGTGCTAATACTCTAGAGTTCCTACACTCACCGATCTCTATGCTGCTCAACATGTAAATAACTTCCTTTTTAAATTTTTTTTTTGAAAATTCAAATAAAAAAATGAATAAAAAAAGGTTAAAACGTCTGGAACTGACCGGCCTCTCTGGTGTCGACCACGAAGCAGGCGTTGGTGAAGGTGGCGCCCCTGACCAGGCCGTCTCCGTGAGCCCTGACCCTGCTGGCGTCCCCGATCTCTGATTGGACGACCACGATGGTGATGGGGCTGTTGGCCACGTGGCGCCCGTTCTTCAGGATGCTGACCTGGTGCTCGCCCACCTCCCGCGGGATGAAGGAGATGCCTGGGGGGCCGAGATAGTAAATAGAAATTTAATAGATAGTTTTGAATGATTTAATTTCAAATAGGACTTTTAATTAAGGTTAAATAAATAGTTCAGTAAAATGACAACTGGTTAGATGCAACAGAAACGAGTCTACCCCCCTTTTTTTTTTAAATTTGTGTGTAGAAGCATGGATGCGTTTAGCTCTGGACACAAGAGGGAGTGAGTGTGTTTGAATATACAGTAGGGGAAATAAGTATTTGACCCCTTGCTGATTTTGCCCACTTACAAAGAATGCCTATTTTTCCTCATCAGATGGTTATCAATTTTTATAAATTCATATGATGTGATTTTCTGGAATTTTCTTTGGGATTCTGTCTTTCACTGTTAGAATGTACATATGATTAACGTTATAGATCGTTGCATGCTTTGCAAGTAGGCAAACCTGCAAAATCAGCAAGGGGTCAAATACTTATTTCCCCCACTGTATGTGTGTGTGTGTGTGTGTGTGTGTGTGTGTGTGTGTGTGTGTGTGTGTGTGTGTGTGAGAGAGTCTTGTTTGTGACAGAGAGGGTTGACATAGGGGCCGATATTTTCTGTTGACCGCAAAGTAACAAATCAATAGCCAAAGTATCTTTATATTCAATGTACAATATTGTCAACGTGTATTATGCCACTCAAGGACATTTTACAAAGACGATCGTCAATAAAAACAACATTGAAACATAAGAAAACATACAAAATCATAAATACATCATAAATAAAAACATGAAATGAATAAAAATGGAATGAATAGACATAGCAGATGGTTGTATGGTCTTGTCTTTTTTTCCCCCTTTCTCTTTCCATCTAAAGGATCTCTCCTTTCCACTGCTCTTCTTTCTTCCCTGTCCGGTTCGGCATTATTAGACACATGCAAGTTTGGTAACTAAATAATAAATAAAGCAGTTTTGGGTAATCAACGAGGGTAACAAATCAATAGCCAAAGTATCTTTATATTCAATATACAATCTCGTCAACGTGTATTATGCAATTAGAAAAAAAATAAACACCCTTCAACCTGTATTGGAGCCAAGTTTCATCATTAGTCAGCGAGTCATACAGAGCCCTACGTCCTTCCCTCAGTGGCTAATTTGGAGTGCGATAGTCATCCTACGTGTTTTAGAGAGGGCCTCACCGATGTGGTTGTTGGCCATCCTCTTCAGCAGGCAGGGCTCCTCGCGGCCCGACGGCGCCCGGATGCTGGCCGTCAGCAGGCTGAGGTCCGTCTCGTTGATGTCCAGAGAGAAATCGGCGGCCGAGCCCAATTTGACCTGAGAGCGCCGCTGGTTGTCCTCTGGAAGAGAAATGCAGCCCCCCACACAGGTTATCCCAAACCGTTATTCATGTGTACACACGTTCATGTATCTGTGTCTAGATTAGTATAGAATTGCGTATAGTGCACAAGCCATGTGCAGTTCTTTATCCATAACTTAGTTTTTTACTATTAAATTCTAAAACCTTTAATGTAAATGTATATTTAAAAAAAACAAAACAAAAAAAAACAAAAAAAAAAAAAAAACTTTATACTACCGGTTGTACCATACAAGAATGTGTCCACAATTTAGTTATTTACTATTAAATTCTAAAACCTAAATCCATTTTTACGAAGAGAAATCGCAATAAATGAACTCCTGGAACTAAACGTTTCTGTATTAGATATAAGACGCCTGTGTTTGGGTTTTTGGGGGTCTGCCCACGTATCTGTGTCTAGACTAGTATGTTATTGCATTTATTGTACAAGCCATGTGCAGCTCTTTATCCACAATTTAGTCTTTTACTATTAAATTCTAAAACCTTTAATGTAAATGTATATTTAGCAACTCATTTTGAAAAAAAAACAAAAAAACTTTATACTGACGGTTGTACCATATAAGAGTGTATCCACAATTTAGTTTTTTTTACTATTAAATTCTAAAACCTTTAATGTAAATGTATATTTGGCAACTAAATTTTTTTTTTTTTTTAAACCAAAAAACTTTATACTACCGGTTGTACCATATAAGACTGTATGCCACAAAAAACTTGATTTGATTCCAAACAGGTTTAAGCTACTGCTTTGTTTCCTTTGGCCCTTTGTGGGGAGAGAAGGACAACCTGTGTGGGCTGTGGATATAAATCACATTTAAAGCCCATAAAACCAGAGAAATCTGCTTTTTTTCCATCCATTTTTACGAAGAGAAATCGCAATAAATGAGCTCCTGGAACTAAACGTTTCTGTATTAGATTTCAGATGCCCACGTTCCCCCCTTTTTAAACACATTTGGACATGAAGCATGTGATCTAAAAGTCAGACTTGTGTTTAAGTGTTCAATTGTTTAGGCTTTTTTGTAATAAAGCCACTATCTTGTTTCATTATTCTCAGCCCTCCTTTTAAATAAAGTGTGCTGAGCAGCCTAAAGCCTGGTGACACAGGTTTGATTTAGGAGGCTTGTGGAGCATCCCTGATTGATTATCACGCTCGTTTTATGGTCAGTTAGTGATTGAACGCACGGGAAACGGGGTCAGAGAGGCCAGACATGAGAACAAAGTCAATGTTATTATCAGATTTTGGTAAAACTGGGGGGTAAAAGACTGAACTGTTAAGGTCATAGTGCAGCTTTAATAACAGGAAGGCTGGAGATCAGCCAGGTTGGTTTTTTTTTAACTCATTGACTGCCAAAGACGTCTATAGACGTCTTTTATGTTATTCAACAAGAGTGGCTTGGGGGACGATCTGCTAAAGCTTGTCCGTAAATATCAGGCTTCTAGACAGAGTATGTAGTAACAAATTGACCCTCTAGGGGGCAGTGCCACTTTTGGTGGGAGATGAGCATAGACTGTAGGCAAATAAGAAAAAAAAACGCAATGGTTCGCTATGCGAGAAATGGCGCTGGTGAGACGCAAGTTGAGGAAGAACAGAATAAGGTAGAAACAAATGTTTTTTTCCTGATGAAAGAAAAGAGTTTACTCTTTCTTTTGGTGTGTTCGGTGTTTACATAGTCATAGCACAAACTATTCTGTGGCTCTTGAAAAAAATCAGTCAAAATGCTCAAAAAACTCTGGCAGTATGGGACTCTCTGTTCTGAAAATGGCTGGCAGTCAATGAGTTAAATGCAGTTTGTGTAGTTGTTTTATTTTAGAAACGGGTGTGAGGCTGAGGTGTGTGTGTGTGTGTGTGTGTGTATTTCTGACCGGTGATCCTGGCTGTGAAGGGGCTGCCGGCGATGTGCTCGTCGTTGTATTTGACCATGATGTTGTAGTCTCCCGGCAGCACGGGGAGGTAGCTGACGCTGCAGGTGCCGTCCTTGTTGTCCACGCAGCTGATCTCCGCTTTGGACGGGCCCTCGATGGCCAGGTCCAGCCCTCCTGAGACCCCAGAGAGACCGGAACAAACCCATGAGAAACCGTGCATTTCGACGAGAGCGTAAGCCTCATTTATAGAAATTATAACGCATTATTCTAAGTTTAAGACATATTTTTGTTCTTATTTGTTTGTTTATCAGTACCTTTTGAGTTAGACATACTTTGCCAATAATCTAGGCTTCTGTAGTGGAAGGAAGTTCATGTTGTTATGGAAACAAATATGTAAAAGTAGCAACGGCAGAGCAATAAGGCTGTTTTACTGTCACAACGCGTTAAAACAAGTCTCCTCTCGAGTCTTCCCTGTGTCCGTTTGCAGGAGCTTCAGTTTCCTTTTCAATATTATTAATTTTATTTTTTAAAAGCGCCTTTCATGCCACTTAAGGACACTTTACAAAGGCGATCGTCATTAAAACAACATTGAAACATAAGAAAACATACAAAGTCGTAAATAGATCATAAATAAAAACATCATGAATGAATTTTCCCTTTCTCTTTCCATCTAAAGGATCTCTCTCCTTTCCACTGCTCTTCTTTCTCCCCTGTCCCTCTGTCAGGTTCGGCATTATTGGACACATGCAAGATTGGTAACTAAATAATAAATAAAGCAGTTTGGGGTAATCAAGGGGGGCTTCTCACTAACAAAGCCTCCCTTGGCAAAGCTATTTTGTTCAGAAGAGCACAATACTCATATTTAAGTTCTGCTGTCATAATGCTGAACAGGACGAGGTTAAAAAAACAAAAAAAACAAGTCTCCTCTCTATTTTAAAATGCAAGAACGAAAGAAGGTGAAACGGAAAATCACGACCCTACAGAGAGGCCGTGAACGCACCGTCAGAGGCGTCCTCCGTGTAGACGGTGAACTTGGCGGTCTTGTTGGCCACGCCGTAGCTGAGGCCGGGGCCGTAGGCCGTCACGTTCGGGCTGCTGACGTGGTTCACGTAGAACTGGAGGGGAGACTCTGTAAAAAAACAAAAAAAAACAAAAAAAGCATAATCAGCACAGCAAAAATAAAAGCAGCTCTCGGTCACTTCCTGTTGCTTTCGGCTAAAGCCAGAGTCCTGCACAGTTTTTGGGAAAATCATGTGCAATGGAAAGCCAACTATAGTTCAAATTAAAACCACTACAACTACAAAACCGAAAGATGGGAAGAACTAGGAGGAGGCATCAATCAATGTGCAATTTGGGTAGTTTAATATTAATATAATCAGTAGAATTGATGAGCATTGGTCCCCCCCCAAAAAAACAAAAATTCCAACATCTGTTACTTGAAAATTCAAATTAGATATGTCTGTTGCTTTGCAAGTCAGGTTAACGGAGAGCAAATATGAGTAAAATAAAGGAAACTGTTGAACAAAAGGACTCGCCTGATTGGCTTAAAATCAGCCACAACCGCTTCCAATTGGACATTTCTTCCTCCTGTTCAAAACTTGCTCTATTGCCTTGTATTCCCTGTATTTTTTTACCCCATTTACGATGCAACTTCTGACCGAAGTATAAAAATCTTTTCTGCTGTAGCTTTTTAATAAACTTGTTTCCTAAACAATACATATTGCATGCTTATTTTTATATATCTTACGTTATATCATACGTTAGACCTCATTTACTTAAAAGCCTTTTTTTTTTTAGAGAAACGAAAAGAAAACAAAAAGAAATATTGGATCATTTTCATTATAGTTGCGACTGGAGGAACATATTAAGGTAAATGATCACAGAAGTGCTTTGAAATAAATACCTCTTTCTTTCAAAACAGCAAAACGAGAACAGTGTGGAGACGACTTTGTTTCAGGAAATTGCACCGAGGAAAATTGAAAACTTGAGCATTAACACACACACAACTCTATATTCGGTTGTTGTGAATTGGTCTAAATATTGGTAGATTTTCCAGGTTCCACTAAGAACCCATCTGGCCACCCAAAGGCTGACAATGTGTGTGTGTGTGTGTGTGTGTGTGTGCGCGTGTGTGTGTAATGGCTCACAGGCAGTTTCCAGTGGCTGAAACGGGTTTAATCTCTAACAGGCAAACAGAACAACATATTTAAAGCCTGGTTTGAATTCCTTATTTGGCCTTTTAACAAAAATATTTAAAAAGAAAAATAAAATTTTAATATTAATAATTTATTACTGTGCAACAAGTAAAGCTTGTTTTTTGTGTAGTCTTCTGCCTCCTGTTATCAGGTGTATCTGATTGTGTACAATAGGATTTTGAGCAAAGTTTTTACGATTAAATTACGCAAAAGGTGTCAGACGCAAAACATTTCAGAATACGAATGTATCAAATATGATACATTTGGCATTACGGGATTAAGCCTAGAAGAGTTTTATCAGGCTGAGACGTCCAACAAAGCACAAACATTTTGTCTAAAATATCCCCAAAAAACAAACAAAACCAGTCCCCATCACACAAACGAGCCCGTTTTCCATCCGTTTGTGTCGCGGTTCCCCGCCTGGACACCAGGAGGTGCCGTTTCACCGTTGCCATGGTGATGAATGGGCGGGGCGGACTTACCCGGGATGTGCGTGCCGTTGTACTTGATGTGCATCTCGTGCAGGCCGGCCTCGGTGGGCGAGTACTGCACCGTCACCGTGCCGTCCAGGTTGTCCGAGATCAGCGGCTGGGCCGATTTACCTGAAGGCATCAGCACCTCGCCTGGAAAACAGGGCATGCTGCCTTCAATAGCTGTCCCATAATCAGATATTCCGGCGTCCGCCCGGACGTTGAGGCTGGGCCTCTGATATTGGAAGGCGGGGACTCTAAGCCCTAAAGTGAATGTGGACTGTGGTGTCTGGCCCTTTTGCAAACACAACCTCACTATTTTACATCCTAGCACCTACTTGGGAGGCATTTAGGTTGAGAAAGAAAAAAAAAAAAAAAACATCATCCACCCTCTGGGCTAAGAGTCACCACTAACAATGTGGCCGAAAGCCCAGATAATCGGTGTACAGCAGAACCGCTACTTACGATCACCTAAATATGCGATTTTTTCAACATCTGAAGTGAAATTTGATTCAATATTCGACTCGACACCCAAAGTAAATTTCCACATCGAAGTCATAGAAAAATATATACATCCATCCATTTATTATTGTAACCGCTTATTCCCTAATGGGTTGGCGGGGGTAACTGAAGCCCAATGGGCGATAGGCAGAGTCAACCTGGACAGTACATCACAGGGGCACACAGAGACACACAAGGACCAACAACCATGCACACTCACAAAAATATAAAAGAAAAAAGAAATAAAGCTAAGTTAGTTTAATGTTCACTCAGTGAAAGTTGGAGTAAGTTAGGGTACGTCCTGTATCTCAGTCTCAACCTCTACCTCCTTTCACCAATAAGTGCCAATAAAACCCCTTTTATTGATTATTTCTTTATAATTTATTTCTTCTTACAGCTCTCTTATATAATGCATTTGTTTTATTGCTATGTGTAATTATCTGAAGTATTTATTAAGGAGTTATCGTAGGTTTTTGGGCTGTGGAACGAATTATGCAGACTAAAGTGTATTCTAATGGCAATATTTGTACCAACATACAAATATATTACCAAACTAAGTAGATCCTGGAATGAGTTAAATTCGTATGTAGAGGTTCTACTGTAATTCTGCTCAGCAGGGATACTGTCATGCCTGATCAGGGTGTAAACCACTTTGTAGCACACAGACAGAATCAATACTACCCAGAACCAATAAGAAGAATTAACACTTTTCAGCCTCCTGAATCGGACCACATCCTGCCGGTGCCTTACCGGTGATTTCTCCCTTCCGGAAGGAGAAGGGGATCACCATGTCGAACGGTCTGAAGCCGCTGCCGTTCACGCTGCCGCCGACGGCCTTGAAGTTTTCCGACGTCACCTGAAGCAGACACAGACACAGAGAGGGGCGGGGTTTAGCTTAGAAAAGGCTCTTCTACGTGCCACATCCAAGCCCCGCCCACTTAACGGCCTCCTGGAGGGGATAGAGCAACGCAGCAGGAAGGAGGAAGAGCATGATGATGATGATGATGATGATGCAGCCACAGTGATGAAGAGTGCACCGAGGAAGAGAAAGAGGCAAACGCACCGGAATAAGTGAGTCAAAAAAGGTAAAACCCTTGGGAATTAAAGTCACCCAAAAATGAATAATAAATCAGGCAATGCAGATGTGTGAAACAGCTGGAGCTGCCGTGGTGATGTTAGAGGTTTTTCTGCGATCCCATTGGCTGAGACGGAGAAAAGCAATGGCATGGAGGAAAAGAGAGAATCAACTTTAGAAGAGAAGTTAGAGGTTCAACCTGCAGCCATTCACCTGAAACAGAGAGTGTGTGTGTGTGTGTCTGTGTGTGTGTGT
>CAJRST010033334.1:2998350-3019108 GCA_907169785.1 Menidia menidia
GACAGCTGCTCACAAAAAGGTGTCGAACAGGGAGACACGCAGAGCTTTTTGTAAAACAGTCCATTAAATTCGACTGTGGCTTTTTACTGCGACTCCAAACCACATCTTTAAGGCATTAAACGCAACACGAAACGTGCCTTTTACGAGCCACGAACACCAACAACATCTTTGGAACATTTAGCGGAGTGCAAACAGCATTTCGTACATCAGTGCCTGTTTACGGGAGGAAATGAGAAGAAAGCCCACAAGCTTTCATTAAAAGTTCCTTTAAAGACTTTGTGATTGATCTTTTTATTCCTTTTCTTTATTGTCAAAGTTATTTCTTATCACACATGACGAGCTTATTCAGATTTTCCAAGTACATATGCAACCGTTTTCGTGAACAAATGAGTCAATTTTCTTGAGTTCTGTTAAAAGATAATAAAAATTCGAGAAGAAACAAACAAAAAAACAGGCGTGTGGGGTTTGGGAGGAGGCGGCTCTGACCTGGGATGTGCTCCTCGCCGTAGGTGACGTTTACGTTGTAGAGGCCGGGCGTGTAGGGGACGTACTCCACGCTGCAGCTGCCATCTTTGTTGTCTGTGCACGATATCTTAGACTCGGAGGGACCCTCCACGGTGATGCCCAGCCCCCCGATCCCTGCCCCTCTGGGTAAGAAACAGCAAAACCCAAAACCAGGAGTTCAGAGATGCGTTTTAGGTGAAAAATAACAAACAAAAAAACTATACATTGAGTCCATTCGTCCATTCTCCGATAGCATTAATGGAGAGTGACCAGCATCCTTAAACTCAATTTTTATAATAATAAAAACTGCTTATCCCTATAATGCCAAATGTATCATATTTGATTCATACGGTTTCTGAAAATTTTGGGATCTGAAACTTTTTGCATCATTCAGTGGTGAAAGCTTTGCTCAAACCCCTGTTGTACACATTCAGATATACCTGATAACAGCCAGTGGAAGACTATACAAAAATATATTTTTGACTTATTTCACACTTATTTGATCAAAAATAATTTAAGTTTTTTTTTCTTCATCTGTTGTTGAGGGGCCAAAGAAAGAATTCAGACTAAAACAATCCAATATTCTTCCTATTTTTCTTGGATCGGGCTTTAAAGGGTTATGATAACTCATTTATTATTATTTACTTAATACTACTTTATTCCCTAAGTGTGGAGGCTCATTTCACAGACCTGGTGAGGATGTTGAAGCCGTTGGGCTGGTCGGTGAGGCCCCTCTGGAGCCCGGGGCCGGAGGCCTGCACCCTGCGGGGGTCGCACCCCTCCGACACCGACACCTGGAACGGGCTCCTGGGGACCGGCGCGTCCGCGTACAGGACCTGGACGGCGTGCACGCCTGAAACCGCCAAACCGAGTTTGAGCTGAGGCGATGTGCGTGTGTAACCGGTCTATTGTGCCCCGCCCTCTGTTCACTGAGCTTCACTGGTTACCCCCGGTTACCCGCATCAAACCCAACTCCCTGATACCGGCCTACAAAGTGCTTAAGGGTTTGGGTTCTCTTAACATAAGCATAAACGTAAAAGCCCTTAACAGTTTTAAAGGCCCCAAACAAAATGCTTTGAAGCCACAAACATGTTTTGAAGCCCAAAAACTGCTTTAAAGCCCCCCAAACTACTTAAAAGCCCCCAAAATCAGCTTTGAGATGGAGGAAGGAGCTACCAGAGCAGCAGGTCCCTGTCTGTCTTCATAAACTCCTCCAGCCCCCCCTCTCCACAGAGCAGCTCCCATCCTAACTCTTCCAGACCTCTGGACCCTCTATTCCTCTTTCTGAGCTTCTCTCTATCTCTTAACATAAGCATAAACATAAGAGCCCTTAATGACAGCTTTAAAGCCCCAAAAACTGCTGTAAAAGCCCAAAAAATACACCTTTAAAAGCCCCAAAAAACAGCTTTAAAAGTCTAAAGAAACAGCATTAAAAACCCTAAAAAAAACTGTTTTAAAAGCCACAAAACAGTTTTGAAGCCACAAAAAACAGCTTTAAAGCCCCAAAACAGCCGTAAAAGCCCTCAAAATAGCTTTAAAAGCCCCAAAAATCAGCTTTGAGATGGAGGAATGAGCTACCAGGGCAGCAGGTCCCTGTCTGTCTTCATAAACTCCTCCAGACCCACCTCTCCACAGAGCATCTCCTATCCTAACTCCTATCCTAACTGTCTCCTCTGACTGACTGGGGGTTTTCCTCCAGAGAGATGATAGTCAGACTGACGATAACTGTAACGTTGTGTCTACTTTGTGAGTCTCCTTGGATGAAAGCGTCTGAATGCAGAATGGTACCGTTCTCAAAGGGAGTGTATTCCACGCTGTAGGTCCCGTCGGCCTGGTCTGTGACCACGCAGTCGGTCAGCGCTCCGGACGGGTTTCTGACCTCGGCCTTCACCTGGTCTCCCCCCCGCCGGGTTAATGGACGGGCGTCCACGGTGAAATTCGTGGTGGCTTCTCTGAAAACGGCTGGAGACGACGGGACGGAGGGTCAGTATTTAACTCATTAACTGCCAGCCATTTTCAGAACAGAGTCCCATACTAACAGAGTTTTTTGAGCATTTTGACTGATTTTTCAAGAGCCACAGAATAGTTTGTGCTATGACTATGTAAACACCGAACACAACAAAAGAAAGAGTAGACTCTCTTCTTTCATCAGGAAAAACAAATTTGTTTCTACCTTATTCCGTTCTTCCTCGACTTGCGTCTCACCGGCGACATTTCTCGCATAGAGAACCATTGCGTTTTTCTTATTTGCCTACAGTCTATGCTCATCTCCCATCAAAAGTGACACTGCCCCCTAGAGGGTCAATTTGTTACTACATACTCTGTCTAGAAGCCTGATATTTACGGACAAGCTTTAGCAGATCGTCCCCCAGCCACTCTCGTTGAAAAACATCAAAGACGTCTATAGACGTCTTTGGCAGTCAACGGTTGTATTTGAATTGACGTCGATAAACGTCTTTGGCAGCCAATGAGTTAAAAAAAAAAAGCCTCACACGGTTTCGCCGGTCCGGGGCCTCAGACTCACCTTTTCCTTCCACTCCGGGTCCGAACACCTTGACCTTAGAGGTGTCCACGGCCGGGTCCACCGAGACTTTGGCCGGGAAACCGGGGACGGGCGTCCCTCCGTACCGCAGCAGCAGGGTGTACAGGCCGGAGGTGAGAGGGACGTAGGTCACAGTGTAGGTCCCGTCTTTGTTGTCCACCACCTCCGTCTTCACTTTCACACCTGGACAGAAAACAGTTATTAATACCCAGAAAAACAAGTACAACAACTTCAGCCTGGCTCAATGTGTGATCATGTCATAGGAAAAGATCTCCATCTTTGTCCTAAATATACTTGGAAATGAGCAAAAACAAATAAATACTCTGGAATCAGGTCCCCTCTCGATATGTGAGGAGCAAAACCGAGGTTGTTTTTAAGCTATTGTTTTTTCATTTTTGGTCAAGAAATAATTCCATACTGAACTCTTGCGAAACAAAACACGTCTGTGACAGCTATGTTCGGTCAGAAAGAGAGAAAACTGCCCCTCTCTACCACTTTACCCCCAGTGACCTGTATTTAAGGATAGAAATAATGTGCGCTCCACATAAAGTCAGAAACGTCTAATTTCTTCCACCATGGTCACCTTCACTGATTCACAGCTGGTTATTTAAAGCTTTATCTTCCATTTTCTTTATTAAAATACCACCATCACCTGGGTTTTGGATGTCCTCTCCCCCAGAAAAAGGTTTAATTGGCTTTTTAAAACATTCTGCAAATAGTTCTTTGGTAAAGTGTGATCAAAACATGGTTTTCTTAACCCCCGCAGTTGATAGTTTGGTTAAAATAAACTGAAATATTCGAACAACAATGTGTCCAAAACCACCTTTATCCCATTGGTCGCTGTGATGATGCTCAACACACATTCAGACATTAAGCTAATGATTGGATGTTACAGAAAACCTTTTGAGTCACCTGATCCCAGGTCAGATCCAGCCGGACCGGATGAGGAGTCCGGTGTCGCCTCCAGGCTGAGCTGGCCGGGTCCAGCCTGAGAGCAGTCCACGTTCACAACACTGACCTCTCCAACCTACACACAAACACACACACACACACAAACACACACACACACACACACACAAAACATACAAACACACACACACAGAAAAACAAGCTGTGAACAGCTGAGCTGAAGAAGGGCAAACATTTATTCTATTGGAATATAAATTTGGGTCAAAAGAAACCACAAAGAAATCCTTTAACCCTGTAATGCCAAATGTATCATATCTGATACATACGGTTTCTGAAATGTTTTGCGTCTGACACCTTTTGCATAATTTAATAGTAAAAACTTTGCTTAAAATCCTATTGTACACAATCAGATACACCTGATAACAGGGGGCAGAAGACTACACAAAAAATAATCTTGACTTATCGCGTAGTAATAAATTATTAATATTAAAAAAAGTATTTGTTTTTTCTTTTTACATATTGTTGAAAGGCCTAATAAGGAATTCAAACAACAAAAAAAAAAGTAATTTTCTGTTTTGTTTTATTCTTGGATCAAGCTTTAAAGGGTTAATGCTTTTCCATCTCAGCAGAGAAATAAAAAACCCCTGGATAAATATATTCATCCATTTTTTAACGCTTCAACCATCTCTCATCAGCGTATTTTAACAGCTCCCCCCCATTAAAAAGGAGAAGTTTCCCTCTGAAGCCACCCAGTGGAGCCTCACCTTGGCCCTCTTCAGGCCCGAGCCCGAGGCCACCACCCTGGAGGGGTCAAAGGGCATCTGGATGTCGGCTCTAAAAGGCGACCCGGGGATGTGGACGCCCTCGAACAGGATGTTGACCAGGTAGTCCCCGGGCTCCGTGGGCAGGTAGGACACGGAGCAGGTCCCGTCCCCGTTGTCGGAGCACTCGATCTTGGCCTCGGTGGGCCCCTCCACCGTCAGCCCCAGGCCGCCCGTGCCCGCGCCCTTGGTGTCGATGCTGAACTCGGCCGGGTTCCCGACCAGACCCCCCTCCAGCCCCGGGCCCGAGGCCTTCACCTGCACAGGACCAGCGTTAGCATCACATCCGTTTCACATTCAGCTGAGATTCAGAGTCATTTCAGGTCCAGATGTGTGAAGTACAGCTGAAACTCTACTTCCGATTATCTAAACGTACGAATTTTACAACATCCAAAGTGAAATTCGATCAAATATTCGACTCAACACCATAAATAAATTTTCAACATGACGTCAAGGTCATAGAATTTTGAATAAAATATTCTTTATGGAATATATAAATTTAATAAATAAGTTAATTTAAAGTTCAGGTAGTGAAAGTAAGTTAGGGTACATCCTGTCTCCACCTCTACCTCCGTTCATCAATAACTGCTAATAAAAAACCCTTTTTATTGATTATTTCTTTATAATTTATTTATTTTTAAATCTCTCTTATATAATGCATTTGTTTTATAGCCATGTGTAATTATCTGAAGTAATTATTAAGGAGTTATCATAGGTTTTTGGGCTGTGGAAGGAATTATAGGAATTACAGAGTATTCTTATGGGAATATTTGAACCAACATGAATATTTTAACATACAAAGTAGGTCTTGGAACAAATTAAATTTGTATGTAGAGGTTTTACGCCATCACAAAATGCTGCTGTGACACAAGGCCGTCACATGAAAATTCCTAATTCGAGTCGACTTTTTTTTCTGCTTAACTTTAGGCTAGTGTTATCCAATAAGAAAAGATACAGGATACACAACCTACAAATCACAGTTGATCTATAAAAAACAAAACAAAAAAAAGGTTAAAGGAAAAACCCGGTCTGTCACCTTGCTGGGGTCTGGAGGCAGGTGGGCCTCCATGGGGAAGGGGCTCCTGGGCACCGGGTGCCCGTCGTAGGACACGTTTACGGCGTACAGACCCTCCTCTTTAGGCGTGAAGCGAACCAGGCTAACGGCCGCCTTTCCAGGCCGGGGCTCCACTTTGCAAGGCACCGCTTTCTGGCCGGGACTCAGCTAATGGACACACACACACAGAGGAGGAGCTTTTCCACCGACCGCCACTTTTATTCATTTCTTTTTATTCGTTTATTTGATAGGGACAAGTATGTTTCATGAAACATTTCACACACTACAATATTTTAGCTAAGGCTAATTCTCAACGCCTGTCCCCAGTTAGGCTTTTACGCAAAACACAGTGACTGTACACAACAAAACAAATCACATACTAAAACATCACAAATACAAGATCAGGACAGTTAGATTATTAGATTTATTAATTATTACTTCCCACTTCCCGGGAATCTCTCGGAACAGTAAACGGAGGCGGCACCACTCACCACCAGCACCTCCAGCTGTCCTTGACCTCCCGCTCCTGTGGTGTCCACCGAGAACTGCTGCTCCTGGTCCACCTCCACTCCTGAAACGATACAATTATAGCTGGTCCCAACTTTTTGTAACTGGTTGATGAAAGTGCAAATATCCAACTGATGTTTCCAAACGTTTATTAAAGGATTTTCCGTCATGCAAACGCCCAAGACCACCGTGAACACTGCAAAATACGCGGTGGAAAATATTCCTCAATAAAACCGTCAGTTTCATTTGATAATTCATATAAGGTAACATACCTTATATGAATTATCAAATGAAACTTATTAAACAAAATATAAATTCTCTAAATTGTCCATACCGTATGCCCCTCCAACCAGAAGGTTAGGAGTTGCTAGAAGTCAATTTCTTCCATATTTCAGTCCTTTGCCTTTACTCTTGCACACACAGACTAACTATAAACAAAACTCAGAACTTCCTATCAAAGGCATCACGTGATCAAGTGAAAACCCAATCGGTGACGTCTCCATATGACATTGTTACAATATTTCCCCAAAGTATGTACGTATTAATAGATAAAGATAAAGATATGAAATAGATATTAAAAGTAAAACATATTCATATTCACAAAATAAAATAAATTCACACAGAAAAAATGCTTATGTAACTGCGTTAGCTACAACAATCGCATCCTTTCAGTTTGCGGCTGTGCCACAGGAAATTTCTATTTTTTCTCCCCTTTTCAGACTTCCTCCAGATCCCAGGAGGTGAAAGTGTTTCTTACTTCCATTCAGGCTGTCCACGGCCACCTTATCGAGGTCCAGCGGAGCAGCGACTCCCACTTTAAAGGGGCTCTTGGAAATGGGATCTCCACCGAACGTCACCACGATGGTCATCTCCCCCTGCGGACACAGAAATTTATGACCCGCCTATAATGTCAGGCCAAGAGGAGGCGAAACACCAAAAAGATCTACACGTTCACAGTTTGTTAAGAGCCCCCCAGGAGCCATGGGTTAGGGCAGTGGCGCCTTCAAATAACAGGACCACTCTTGTTTGAGGGGGTTTAACAACTTAGGGGCCAGGACGAGGTTAATACAATTCCCCATAGTGGTGTAAATAAGGAATAGGTTCCAGGTCTGGGTCATTCTTGGACATAATTCAGTAGAGTTGGACGGCCCTCCCTCAGTCAAAACTGTTGCTGGTTCACTTAAACTTTTGAAGTTGCAGATTCCTTAAAAAAAAAGGCATCCTGGGTGAGTAATTTCACTACCCTGTCTGCTCATAACCTCTGGCCCAAAAGAGTTATTACAAGTCTGACTGGTCTCCTTTGATATGCTACAGGACCACCTTCCCATTGGAAAAACTCACTCTAAATCCAAAATGGCGGCTTTCAAGATGGCAGCCAAGTTCCACACACAATCTAAAAGATAGCTGCCAACCCCCCCTTACCAATTACTACTTTTTCAGATATGTAATTTCCCCTTTATTATCCTGTATTTCATGGTGTGTAGGAGGTAAATAATGGGCTTATGTTCCTCCTACCTGCTGTGCAGGGATGTATTTGACCGTTTGAGAGTAGTCGTAGTTGTCTATGATGTCAAACTCTTTGACGGGAGGAGTGAAGGAAACGTCCAGGGGAGCCTTTCCGGCTCCTTTGGTCAGCACTGTGAAGTGGGTCGGCTTCCCGCTCTCCACACCTGGACAGGTGAGACAAAAAGGAATCAGGGTGCCACCAATTAGACAAGAAAATGCTGACAAAACCTGTTAAGATCACACAAAGACATCAAGTCTGATCGGAAATTACTCACTTGAGTGCGAGACACTGTTTCTGTACTAAAATATAGGCAGTAACCAGAAAAATAATTCCCATGTTCAGAGGAAAACTCCACTAAATCTATTGAGAGAGTGAGAGTAAACTGGAACTGAAACATTCAGACTGCGTTTAGTTTTTTGCCGTTTCTAATCCTCTAAGTGGAATATCACTGTTAACATGAGCGCAGCTGGATTCATAGCAAAGATGTTTTTGATTTACCCGAATGGTGTTTTTGTCAGTGCTGGATCAGGATTTTATTAGAGCAGAGCGACGGCGTTGAAATCCTTTAATGGACGGTGAGTTTACAGATTAATTTCGAGCCATTTTGCCATCATAAGAAATTAAAACAAAAGTGAATAAAAACAGCTTTGTTTTAAATTGGGCTGTATCATTTATAGCTCCACATTAATGCTTTTAACCCTATAATGCCAAATGTATCATATTTGATACATACGGTTTCTAAAGTCTTTTGGATCTGAGACTTTTTGCATCATTCAGTGGTAAAAGCTTTGCTCAAACCCCTGTTGTACACATTCAGATATACCTGATAACAGCCAGTAGAAGACTACACCAAAATACATTTTTGACTTATTGCACGCTAATTTGATCAAAATCGTTTCTGTTTTTTTTCTTCATATGTTGTTGAGGGGCCAAAGAAAGACTTCAGACCAAAAAGAAATCCAATATTCTTCCTATTTCTCTTGGATCAGGCTTTAAAGGTTTCACAAAAAGCTATTAAAAATGTGATGAGGGATTTTAATAGAACCGCATTATCCGAGATTAATCCTGGAAAAGCTCAGCTAACATGGCTTTTTTTTCAAAAAATAAATAAATAAAATAATGATAATTAATAACCCATGATAATTTTCCACTCTTGTGTAAACGTCCTGAGTTTCTCACCATTGCGGGACAGTCCTGGACCCTCTGCTTTAACCTTCGATGCATCGTGGGACGGGTCCACTTTGACGATGAAGGGGCTCCGGGGAACTTCCTGCGTTTGACAAGTTAATCAAAAACCTCATTTTTAACCAACACCTAAACACATTTGGAGAACAGAGGCTTTCCCATTGGCCGTACCACGTCGGTGAACAGGACTTTGACGGTGAGCCGCCCGGCGGCCGGAGGGACGTATTTGACCGTGAAGGTGTCGTTGGCGTTGGGGATGATGTCGAAGTCCACGTCGGCCTCTTTGTCGCCGACCATGTTGGCGTCGCACTTGATGCCCACGCTGACGTCTCCTACACAAGCAGAAAACACACACACAACCTCAGCAGGAAGCAAGAAACCAAAACATACTGCTCAAAGAAAAAAGAATAAAAGAATAAAACGGCTCAAACATCAGATCATGTCAGTGTGATGACTGAATGCTTCAAAGAGGAGCCAGACGGAATAAAACTATTTCTAAAGTACTTAAATCTGTTAGAGGCTTTGTATTTAATTACATTTCTCGTAAACACCGTTTGATTTAAAAAAAAAAAATGTATGGAAAAAAAGCCTATTTTAATGACCGAATAAATATTGGGATATGTAAATATTGTGAACTTCATTATTTCCTGTTAATAAATCAGAAAAGGACAAAAAGAGCACAGAACAATCTCAAACTGCTGCGGACACAGATTGTTTTCAGCTCATCGAAATGGCAGCTTTTTTAAACACTTTTCTGCCTTTTCCAACTCAGACTGAAGTTAAGGGACCAACAACAGCTAAAGCACAACTAGGAGATCCGTGTTGAACCTTTATTAGTGCAGCTCCTTTCCCCAGAGCTGACATCCTGCAGCTTTTTAGATGTTTTCCTGCTTCAACACACCCGATTCAAATCAATGCAACCATTGGCAGACTTCAGAAGAACTTAATCTTAAGATCTGTTTCATCTAAATCAGGTGGGACATCTAAAAAGCTGCAGGGCAGCGGCTTTTAAAGGATTCCCGATTTGAATTAAAGGCACCGTGATGCGTTTTATATGGAAGAGCTTTTTCCCATTTGTCAAGAATACTTCTAACTTGAAACATCTGGCATTTATTTGCAATGTCCTGCACATAAAGTGGCGTTACACGTGTTTAAATGAGGGAAAATTATGTATGACATATTGAACCTAATTAGGTTTCTTTTTCCAAATCTTTTCTGACCAACAAAACAAGCGATCCTCAAAGCATCCTGGGCAGGAATCTGACTTTAGATGCATTAGCGCCACCTATGGGGCATTAGGGCCTGGAGAAAGGTGCTATTGAAAGGTGTGTTGATTTTTCTGCAAGTTATCAAACAAATGAGCATGCCACAGCTCCAGCCGCTCTGAAAACAAATTCCCCTGCAGCAGACATGACGGCAGCAGAGGAATCTGAGGCACGCGAGCGAATGCCAACAGAAACCGTTCTTCATCCAGGAGGGGAAACAAAAAGGCAACACAGAACATGTTGGTTAACATGTGATCAAAACTGCGCAGGCAGCGTAGAAATCTGTGAGAAGCGAAACCAAAAAGAGGTTCTTGGTTTCGCCAAGGTGCTAAAAAATAATTAAAACTACTCACACCTTTAATTTATCTTTATACAAACAAATGAATAAATAAATGGTCCTTCTAACTGTATTGTGGATTTTAAAATAGTTTTTATGTCAAAGGATTTTACAGTTTTTATTTACTTTGACTTAAAAAAAAAAAATACTGCTTTTTTTTCTAGCAAAGAAAAAAAAGCAGTATAAAAGTGTTTAAACGTAATAAAATTAATTCAAAAATAAAATTAGCAGCATGCAGCAGATAAGTACACAGATCGAGCTCGATTGCCAATGTTTGGCTAATGGATGGTGGAGGTGGTCTAGTGCCCAAAAAGAACTTCATGTTCAGTCAAAATGACATTTCTGAATTCAGATAGTGTGAAACAGCATGGGAGGCGTTTATCAGACTGTAGAAAACAATGTGTGCAGACAGACAAACAAAAAAAAAGTCTTAACAATGCACATTAAACGTATCAGAGGTCTTACCACCCAGCATCAAAGACTCAAATCTAACTGGAATAGATCTGCAGCAGAGCTCAGACCACAAAAGAATGTAGCCTCTAGTAAAAGAAGAACATTAATGTGCGTGTCTGTGTCTGTGTTGGGGGGGGCTTTGTGTGGAGGCATGCATGGGTTATAGCGCGGCTTTGTTCTTGTGTCGGTAGGTGATGACAGCTGATGTAAGCGCGTTCTGCACCGCGCAGGAAGGTCAGAGTGAGGAAATTTCCTGTTGGGATGTTTCTGCCTTGAGATCACTGCCAGAGCATACCAGGACAAGGTGTGTGTGAGTGATTGCGTGTGTCTGTGTGTGGGGACATTTCGGATTTTTTTCCTGCGTGTCGGCGTTACCGTCTCCGGCCCCGGAGCAGTCCACGGTGAAGTGCGTGGGCTCGCCGGCCTTCAGCCCGGTCCTCTCCACCCCGGGCCCGAACACCTTCACCAGCCCCGGGTGGCTGCCTTTACCCACGTTGATCTGCAACACACCAACAGGAAATGACATCAACTGTGCATATATATAAAAAAAAAAAAAAAAAAATAAAATGAAAAAAAAGGATGGAGGATTTCCTCCCTCACGATTCATTTCGGGAGCCTTCGCTTTGTTTTCTTTCCCTTAAAATTATATAAATATATAAAGCTAATAACACCTCATTTAAAATCGACATTGTTCAACTAAAAGAATACAAAATACTTCTGAAATATGGACTTATATAACTGTGCATATATAAAAAAATAAAACAAGTAAATGTAAAAAAAAGGATGGAGGATTTCCTCCCTCGTGATTCATCTGAAGCCTGCGCTTTGATTTCTTTCCCCTAGAATTATATAAATATTTAAACCTAATAACACCTCATTTAAAATCGACATGTTTAACTAAAAGAATACAAACTACTTCTGAAATATGCACTTATTTAAGTATAAAGTAACAAATCCGATTGATCCAATTTGATAGATGTCAAATCCTCTTTAAAAAAAAACAAAATAAAAAACAAAACAAACAAACCTTAAGCTGAATACAGACTATAACAAAGAGGCAATTAAATTTAAGTTCAAACAATCTTCAATGCCTTGTTGGTCAGATTTAAAATATGGAGATCATGCTGACTAACCTATTGCCTGTCAACTTTTGTGAGGGATCACATGATCCTACAAGGAGAGTCAAAAGCCACAGGACGCGGTTTCAATTCATTAAAAAAAAAAAAAAGTAAATAAAACGAAAGGGAAAATTACATCCGAATACCTCTGCAAGTAATGTGTGAGGAAGACGCTCTGGAAAAGAGCAGAACTGCCTCAAACCAGGACAGACAGGTAGAAAAACATGACAGGCTTTCAGCCAAAGTTGCAACTTTCTGTTAACTTTTGAGTCACAGGAGATGTTTAAAAATCGGACTGCAGCCACTGATTTCTGAGACTATTCTAGTCTTTGATACGCTACATGAAACCCTTTAACTGGAAAAACACGCCCCTGATCAGATATGGCCGCTATGTTCTGGACAACTCCTAAAAGATGACCTCACACTGAGTGTCTGATGGTTTTGTCCTCACATTTCCCCTCGTTTTTTTCCAAATACAATGTGAAAGATCCCCTAAACTATCTTTACTACCATCATATTGATAAAGGGGGGGAAAAAAGTAATGTAAAGGTTAGAGTTTAGTCATGGGAGAAGGAGGCCTCCAGATCATTGAAGCCTCAAAATGAATGAATGTAACAAGAATGTTTGAATATAATTGAAGAATTTATTTGAAACCAACCCTTTTCTCAGATTAAGTGAGAATGACTTTGGAATGGATATTAATGACTAAACAGGGTACACATCTTTCAAAGAAAAGGAGTAAAATGCAGTAATAATAAAAAAAACAAAAGTTTTGAAAAACTTCAGGAGTCTGATCTTTACCCTTGAATCTTTTGATTTGAGGAGATTTGTCATTTTATATCAGACTCCTGAAAAACAAATTACCAATCCAAGGATTTTCCGTTTATCAGCCACCTTCCAGACTTTTTCAAATTGGAAAATAACTCGAGCCAAGTCTGTGCAAACCTTCAGGACAGACACCCGGGAGCTTATCTTTAGATAAGCTGTCACCAAATGGCCGTCACAAGCTTCAGAAACGCACCCAAACACAGATACGAGAACGTTCCCGCTCTGAGGAGGAGCTCATTAGAGCAGGAATCACATTCACACCACAGGAAAAAAAAAGCAGAGATTCAAGCAGTATCGGGATTCTTGTATCACGTTTGTGTCTTCAGCTCAAAGCTGGATCTATTTTCTTTATGGACAGTTTGATTTGGGAAATATCCGATTTATGCCGACTTTTTGACTTATGGCCCTAAAGCTAAAACTTAAAACGCATTTGTTCAGAATGGCGTTTTGCACGTAAAATCACTTTGAACTGGGTTCTGTCACCAATGTATTTGTCTTTGGATATTTTGATAGTTTGATCTGTTTTTTTTACTGTAAAGCAATTTGGTCAGCTCCGGTTGTTGTAAAGTGCTATATAAACAAACATTGATTGATTGATTGATTGAAAGCTGCCATCTCTCCACACCTCATTTATCATTTAATCCCCTCTTTTTTTTTTGCTCCCAGAGTAATTAATAATGAAACCATCTGCAGGTACATGTCTGTAAATACAGAGCCCTCTGCTCCCCCTTCTGCCATTCCTCTTGCTTTGTTATCTTCTGTATTTATTGGATTTTACTTCTTGACCGTTGCACTCTCTTCTCTATCCATTCAGACACCGGTTGCGTCACCTTCCCTTTCATTTTCCGGGTCGCCTTTTCAGCCCGTCGAGCGTGTTTCCCCGCCCCAAAAGCAGGAGAAAGGACAGAAAGGCCTCATTGTTGCAGATCCCCAGCAGGGCGTGCCTGTTTGCCTTAAGTGTTGATTCAATCGACGGGTAAAAGAAGCAGAGACGAGCACCGTCTGCCCGGGTCAAAGTCTGCAGAAAATACTAGTCTTTAAATGCCCCAAACCAGAGGAACCGGGGGGCCTTAAACCCCAAAACCCGCCGTGAAGCGAGCAGCTCCAGAGTCGTCTGAGGGAAGAGTGAATGTCAACCTTTGCTTTCTGTTGGCATCGTTAGAAAATTCCTGAGCTGTGCACAGACGCATTCACACACGCGTTATATCAGAGGCCCGTTCGCCCCGAAGGAGGAACCGTGAACACCCAGCAGGGAGAAGACGGGAGGCAGCTGATAAACTGATGCTTTAAAAGGGCGTTTTCATTTTCATCCGATTAGGGAAAGTCATCTGTACAAAGAAAAAGCTTTACACTCCAAAAGGGTTTGATATCCAATAAAAAAAACACTGATAATTTCATGTTCAATAATGAGGAAGAAAACAGATGTGGAGTGAGAAGGAACACAAAAGTAAAAAGAAAACCCCCCCGGACAAAGAGGACTGGCTGAAAATTGTTAAGGACATGTATGTTATGATCCACAGAATAAGACTAAAGATGGAAAAATGGACAAAGTGTATTACTTATATTGCAGTGACCAATTGAAATTATGGGGCATTGTTTACCAGCTCGAGTCATATCCCAATCCGGACAATATAAAGTTTTGTTTATGTTGTGTGTGTTTGTTTCTGTTTTTTCCTCTCCTTTTTTCTTTGTCACACCTTGTAATTGTTAACAAAGAAAGATAAAATAAAAAAAAGAAAAAAGAAAAAGGAACACAAACACGAAGAGGCGACAAAGTTTTGCTCGTCTGAACTTCACCACAGACCCATTTTCTCGCATTTTAGTGGCTCGGTTAGAAATTTAGACCATTTTCACCCACTTTTTTAGAAATGGCTTGAGCGGTTTGTGGCCGTTTGCCAGCCGCTGGGTTCCCACCGCACATCTGCTCGCCATCAGGCTTTAATCCCCCCGCACATCCACTCCCTCCACTCCCTGGATCTCTGTGCTCATCGGCCCCGCCTTTTCATTCCCCCCCTTTTTGCTTCACGTGCTCGACTCGTATCACGTTTGGAATTCAGATTTTTATCTTTGCACGTTCATTCCCCAAATAATCGTCGATATTTTGACCTCGTGGGGCAAATAAACCGCGTTTGCTGGCTGGATTTGGATATTTTATCTCATCCGAGTCTCATTTCAGGGTTTCCTGGTCCTTCAGAAACTCAAAACATATTTCCTTGACAGCAAATTATCTTAATTTAATCTGTATATGTATTGTTGACATTTCAATCTTTCTACTTGTGAGTATATAATAAAGTTACAGCTAAGTCGATGCGCTAATTTACAGTCAGAGAATTCAATGTTTCCTATTAGAAACTTTGTTTACGAGTTGATTGGATTATTGGTTGTTTAAATATAAAGGTGTTTTCCACTTTGGACTGAATGACGGTTACAGACTGGGATTTTTGGAGATTTTTTTTCTCATGATCTCACTTCTGCAAAACTCCCTGCAAACTGTGACTGGAACCGAAAGCTTTACAAGCTTTTTACGCACTTCCCCTGAAGGGGTCGGCGTGTTTATACAAAACCTCACACCTCAGGACAGCTACTGCAGGCTGGAACATCCCTCAGTTAGATGGAGATGGCAAGAAATTAAATATTTAAAAAAAGGTGTGAATGTGATCCAGTTTTTGGAAGACTTGTAGGAAATAAAAACTCTGGTCGAACAAGTGTGGAAAGGAAACAAGTTGATAAATTAGTTATTAGCCACTATAAAATATTTTTTATGTTCATATTTGTGAAAAATTGAACAATTTAGATTTAGTTTTTGGTCCATTATTATGTTTAATAATGATTTTCTAAAATAGATACAAGTAAATTATATTTATAATCCTTACTTTGTTTAAATGGGAGATTACATTTCTTTTTTTGTCTAAAACTGAGATAATCAGCCTGGTTTGAGGATGAATGGCTCATTTAAGGGAAAAGATTATATTTTTAGAAAAAAAAAAGACTGGAGATTGAAGATGCATCTATTCACGGCCTATTCTCATATCAATGATTCAGCTGGTTAACTCAAAATCTTTAAGAGTTTCTACGCCAGGGAATTCAGCTAATGCCATAAAAGCCGATTTAGATTGAAACGTATGCAGTTTCAAGTTCATCAACACGCCCCATGGTTGAGTTATTATTTCCTTTTCTTTTTTAAGAGCTCTTTGCTGTTTTTTGGGGGATCTGAAGTTCAGATGAGGGAAACTTTTGCGCTGATTAGAACAAAACATGTGGAGCAAACATGAAATGCAAACTGTGAAAACAGTCCTCAAAAACATAATGAAGAGGTGGGAAATTATGATTAGTGAGTTTAAAGTGAGGAGGAATAAAAAAAAAAAAAAAAAAAAAAAAACAGGCAGGTTCCCAGTGCACAACAGTGGTGTTAGTTCAGGTTACACAAAATACAAACAGACTTTACATTCAAAACTATGGATGTTAGTAACAGGCAGACATTTTAATGAAGGTTTGAAACAAAAAAAGATAAGATCTCTATCCTGGATCATGGAATTCAGCCATTTAAAATCAACTTTTGAAGGCCGACATGAGATGAGAAAGGGTTTTTTTTTTTGTCCTGAGTCAGACAGACTTACTGGCTCTTTGTTAGAGGACACATTCAGTCATGTCGTGTTTAATGTTGGTTCATGGAGTTGGCTAAGCTCGAGTAAAGACTAAACACTGGGAAGGGAGCTTAACTTTGCACTTATCAGCATTTCTGGAGCTCAGCAACCAACACGTTGGAACTTTTCTGCTTAAAGCAAATAGAAGCTGAAGCCTTTAGCGTTTTAAAATCAGTAATTTATGATCCATTTCTTTTCTAAAGGGCTAAAACTGGCGGTCTAGGAGTCGTACCTCTCCTCGGTGTATGTAGTGATAATGATCAGAGGCTTCTTAGTTTTTCTGCCCCCCCCTGAACATTTAGACTCCACCGTTTTGACGTTTTGTTTCTGAACAGTCGCCTCAGACTCCAGATCTCCGATTCTTCCCCCCTCAGACGGGTTACCTGCCCTAAGCGGGGCCCCTCCGGCTGAAACCGGGCGCTGTGATTGGCTGCTTACCCTGAAGGGGCTGTTGGGGACGCTGACCCCTCCCCAGGCGATGGCCAGCGTGTGTTTGAGCGGGGAGGCCGGCGTGTAGCAGCACTGGTGCAGGCCGTCGCCTTTGCTCCGCACCTTCACCTCCACCGGGACTCCCTCTGCATCCTGACCACGAAACACAGGGAAACGTCAGAGGCTGGACGTCCGGTTTGATTGCTTAACTCATTGGCTGCCAAAGACGTCTATAGACGTCAATTCAAATCCAACCGTTGACTGCCAAAGACGTCTATAGACGTCTTTTATGTTTTTCAACGAGAGTGGCTGGGGGACGATCTGCTAAAGCTTGTCCGTAAATATCAGGCTTCTAGACAGAGTATGTAGTAACAAATTGACCCTATAGGTGGCAGTGCCACTTTTGATGGGAGATGAGCATAGACTGTAGGCAAATAAGAAAAAGGTAACGGTTCGACGGTTCCTGATGAAAGAAGAGAGTCTACTCTTTCTTTTGGTGTGTTCGGTGTTTACATAGTCATGGCACAAACTATTCTGTGGCTCTTGAAAAATCAGTCAAAATGCTCAAAAAACTCTGGCAGTATGGGACTCTCTGTTCTGAAAATGGCTGGCAGTCAATGAGTTCAATTCAAGGAACTTCCATCATAAACGCAAAAGGAGTGCATCTGAATTCCCTTTTGGTTTGCTGTGAAAAGGCCATTTTAGGCCGAATCAGAGCAAAAGGCTCAGAGATTCCCCAAATGTATTAAGACCATTTACAGGTTTCTCAAAACTCAAAACTTACTTGGCATCCTTCAGAATGCACATAAGGCTTTATCTAAGCTCGATTGTTTCATAAAATGTCACAAGCTGAATCCAAGTTGACTTGAATTTGTTCCACATTTCAGAAATCATTGAGTTTTTAGCAGAAAAACCAGAAAAACTACTAATCTCAGCTTGGATCAGTAGATTCCAACGCCCCTTATTATGAAAAGCTTTTTGACATTGGCAGTTAACCAGAATTGGATAAATGAATGGAGAGCCATTGAAGGCCGATCCTCTGACCTGTGCCGTGATCCTGAGGGGTCCTTTCCCGGCTCCCTCGGCGCTGACCGTGAACTCTGCCGGCTGGTTGACCACGCAGCCGCTTCTCTCCAGTCCGGGACCATAAGCCCGGACCTGAAACGCAAAGAGAAAAAACCCCAAAAACCCCAGTTTAGCTACGCGTGAACAGAAACAGGAATGTTTAATGTTTATGCATTTGGCAGACGCTTTTATCCAAAGCGACTTACAGAGTAGACACAATATTACATTTCTCATCGCTATGACAATAAGCTATATAGAGGAGAAACACTGATCAGAATCAGTGGTGAGATAGAGGTAGAGGTAGAGGGACTACAGAAGGAGTTGTGGGGGGGGGGGGGAGGGGTACGGGTTAGGATAGGAGATGCTCTTTGAAGAGGTGGGTCTTCGCCTCTGAGCCATGGTTTCGCTCGAGGTTTCTGCCTGTTAAAAGGAAGTTTTTCCTTGCCTGTGTCGCCTAGTGCTTGCTCATGGTGGGAATTGTTGGGTTTCTGTAATTAACTTCAGAGTAGGGTCTGACCTGCTCTGTTTGGAAAGCGCTGAGAGACAACTGTTGTTGTGATGTGGCGCTATATAAATAAAATGGAATTGAATTCAAGAGTTTCTTGAAGACAGACTGGGAAGATGGACATCGGATCATCCGGGGGGCCGGAGCCCTGAGCGACCTTTTCCGGGTGGCAGGCGCCGTCGTCGGGGACGACGTGGGCCATGAAGGGGCTGAGCTCGATGTCCTCCTCGTCGCAGGTAACCCTGATGGCGTATTCTCCGGGCTCCGTCGGCCAGTAGCGGACGTCGCAGGAACCATCGTTCTGGTCCTCGCACTCGATCTTTGCCTGGGAGGGGCCCTCGATGGCGAAGCCTGGAGGGGTCAGAGCCGGTCAGAACTAGGGTTGTCAAAAGTATCGATACTCAAAGAAGTGTCGATACTAAAATGTTGTATCCGGATACGATACTCATTTTCAAAAGTATCGATACCACCGCCCCCTTCTCTCTGATTTATTTATGTATTTATTTACGTTGTTTGTGATCATTAACGTGACGTTAGCTTTGCTAGCTGCAGCTAATGGCTAATAATAACATGCTACCATTAATCAAGTACATATCCAACTCCGCCCACATCTAAGTCCGCCATTTTGATTACATCACCAATAGGAAGATCCCAAGCAAGAAAATCGTAATTGCTTCATGGCAATACATTAATTTAAAAATAGTTAAATGAAAATTTCAAACACTTAATTAAACTCTATACATATTGTGTTAAAATAGTGTATATTAAATGAGTTTGTACAATAAGTCCAAACAAGTTTAACCAAAAAATATTTCTCTTGTGAATTATGAAGGGTGGAGGGTTAGGATTTGGGTTAGGGTCATTAATGTGGGCCACCAGTCACGATAACATCAGTAACAGGTCAGTTTGAAATGAAAGACACAATTCAGTTAAATTTTGGGGTCTTTGATTTTATCCTTGTGGTATCGAAAATGGTATCGACTATCGAGTATTTTCCTGAGTATCGGTATTGACTTGAAAATGTTAGTATCGTAAAATTATAGTAAAAAATTTAAAATAAAAAAATTTAAATAAATAAAATTTAAAAATTTAAAAAAATGAAAAAAATAAAAAAATAAAAAAATAAAAAAATATATAAATAAATAAAAATAAAAAAAAGAATTTTAGTATCGTGACAACCCTAGTCAGAACCGGTCAGGTCAGCCCTCGACTCACCCAGGACTCCGGCGTCCGGCCCGATGGACTCCACCACAAACGCGGCTGGTTTCCCCACGATTCCTCCCTCCAGGCCGGGGCCCCAGGCCCGGATCTGCTGGGGGCCCGCCTCCGGACCCACCAGCACCTCGAACGGACTGGTGGGGAGGAGGGCAGAAATTAGTCAAGTCAAGTCAAACTTTATTTATATAGCACATTTAAAATAACCAAGGTTGCCAAAGTGCTGTACATAAAAAGCATGTATATGTGATTTTAATATAAAAATAAATAGCTGTTGGTCTCTTTTGTTTAAAAAAAATAAATAAAAGTGGGAGTGTGAGGGAATGATGTGAAGAAAACATCTGGTTTTCTGGGGAGTGGGAGGAAGGGGGACTGAAACCGAGCTGTCAAAGAAAAGTGAAAACCTGGACGCCCCCCTGTCCCTCTGTCAGGTTCGGCACTATTGGACATATGGAAGTTTGGTAACAAAAATGAATAAATAAAAAAGTTTTGGGTAATCAAGGGGGGCTTCTCACTAACAAAGCCTCCCTTGGCAGAGCAATTTTGTTCAGCATAGCATGGTACTCAGATTTCAGTTCTGCTACCATAATGCTGAACAGGACAAGGTAAAAAAAATTTTTTTAAAAGAAAAAAAAGAAAACCCTGGACGCCCCACTGAAAGCAAACGCAGCATCAGGCCAGCTCTAAGAGCCTTCAGATGGAAACGGCCTTCACACCAAATAAAAAAAGCCTGCTGGGATTTCCCGTCTGCATTTCAGGCTCAGCCCCCCCCCCCCCCTCTCCCCATCACCACTGACAGTTAAGTCTTTGTTTGCACTTTCAGACCTGCCACGGCAGAGAACAGAGCAAACAAGGAGCCGAATTACACCG
>CAJRST010033334.1:3054192-3100073 GCA_907169785.1 Menidia menidia
CCTCCCCAACAAATTATGAAGGAAACAAAGAGGAGAGCCAAAGTAAAGCCTGCTCAGCCCAAAAGTTGATATTTTTTTAATCTGCCTTAGTTACTGAACCACAAAGCAGCCGGGGTCTTCTGGTCCAGTTTTATCCAAACACAGAAAACACACCAGGTGTGTCCAGCTAATGGGCCAGTTTTAGCTTCCAGGATTCATTTTTCTACAGCAACACGCAGTGGGGGCTCGGAGCTAAACGGGAGGCTTTGTGGGGAGCCCCCCGGGGGGGTCGGGCTTTAGGCCACGAGGGGACGAGCCCTTTTTTCTGTCACTGCTCGGGGACGGAGGGCCGTCACCGTGGCGACCATTTGGCCAAACCACGGCTTTCCCCGGCACCTGGACGCCAATAAAGCGTCCTCATAGACGCTTTGCGTCCAGTTTCTGTCGTCGGGAGTTTAAATCTGAGGCTCAGAGAGGGAGCTGCCTCTCTGAGGAAGGGTTTCTGTAGAAACCACCCGACGGGTTCTGTCCAAATCATTAAGTCACGAGACACAAAACGAGATTTTAGCTCGGCTCAGCTGAGCTTTTCTTGGCTTTTCGTGAGCGTCCATCCAAAACCGCCTCATCTTCCAGGCAGAGACAATTTCTGGGGCCTGAAACCAAAACCAGGAGTCTGCCCAAACCCACCAGATGTGCTGCAGATGTGCAGCGGCAGGCCGTGAGCGAGCTCCTCATTAAAGGGAGATCCGACCATTTCATCTGAATAAAGACTAAACAAACTGGCAAATAGAAGCTAAAACACTTCAAATAAGACTCAAAACACTCGATAAGGTGGAAAAAAATATCACTTTTGGGACTGCTGGAGAGAAAATGAGAATACAGACTTCAAGAAGAAGCGGTAAAGTAAAGGAGATCGATGAGGTTACCTGAGCAGAGAAAAAAAACAACACAAGAGATACGGACCAGTTTCCCTTCAGAGGCCGGAAACACTGGTCAGACATTCCCAAATAAAGAAGCAGCAAACACGACACAGAACACACGCGATGGACGGGACGTTTGGAAAAAGGAGAAAGATCCGGGTTTCAGATCCAAAGAAATAAAAGAAGCATGCTCTGGGATGGAGGACATCTGTGAGCAGGCAAAGAGGATGAGATGGAAACACAACCCCGGTCAAAGCAGCAAACTGGATGGATAAAAATTAAAGGAAAGTGAAAATTAAGCACAAGTAAAAAAAAAAACAAGACAAAAAAAAACCTCTGCCTCGTTTCACACGTCTTCCCTCTAAAGATTGGGATCAAAATCTCTGGTTTAATGTTTAAGTGACCGTGTCTGAAGTTATGTTACCAAGAAATGAGGCAAAAACCTCTTAAAACAACAAAGAAAACATCGAAATTCTTGTCCATTATAAGTATTAAAAGCTATTTGGAAGCCGCTTCGCCTCCATTGGCCTGCTATGACCGAACTTCTTTTTTTCTGCACCAGCTTTGGGTGTTTTGCAGAAACTGGGTGATAAACGGTTGATAACTAACTTTGTTAGAGTCAATAATCAGTTTCCCACCAATCAGAATTACCGTTTCATTTTCAGTGGTTTAAAAAATGTATAAAATCTCCACCCCTCTCTTTAAAAGTAGCATTAAATCTGGGGCTGCTATGGGCACACCGGGGATCTCTGAGGGTGGGCAGAGGAACGCCTCCAATCAGCCGCCAAACATGAGAAACATCTTAAGATGACACATTTCTCAGACACTAACCAAACGAAACTCCTTCCTGAAATATAGAAGGGCCTTAAATGACATCAAATCAATACGACTTTGTTCCCCTTTGTGGATATCTTTGCGCTTTTTGGCTGAATGGAAAATGTCTTACATAAATGTCCTATATTTAAGCTAAAAAAGGGTCCATCGACGCGTAAACATACTAAAAGAAGCATCTGGTTAAAGGGTGTGTGGATGGTGCGTGTCCGTTTCTTCAGACTTGGCTGAAACAGAGCGGAGGAGGAAGCTTTGATGGACACAGACGGACGGAGAGCCATGCAGTTAGAGCTGTTCAGCCACCGGACCGTGAGGATGAAAGTCAGCGCGAAAGACGAGTTTGGGAGGTGGACACAGCGTCCTGCTGAGCAGAATTCAGGGTTTCACTCCACCAGCCTGGCCGCACGGTGCAGACACAGGGCCTCAGATGGCGTTTTTCAGGTATTTGTGAAGACAAAAGAAAGCTAAGGGTGAAATTATTTATCTTTAACATTCAGGGTTTTTTTTCCCAAACTAACTAAACAGGAAAGTTACACATGACCTGGTGTGTTAAACAGGCCAAATTCTGAGAATGAGTTTAAGACTCAACCTGATGTAGAAGCCAAACACGGGGCTGACTTATTCTCTTTTTAAATACCCTGAAGAAAAAACTAATGGCTGCAGATACAGTGGGGGAAAGAAGTATTTGACCCCTTGCTGATTTTGCAGGTTTGCCCACTTACAAAGAATGCAACGATCTATAACTTTAATCATATGTACATTCTAACAGTGAAAGACAGAATCCCAAAGAAAATTCCAGAAAAAAACACATCATATGAATTTATAAAAAATGATAACCATCTGATGAGGAAAAATAAGCATTCTTTGTAAGTGGGCAAACCTGCAAAAGCAGCAAGGGGTCAAATACTTATTTCCCCCACTGTATCTGGACCCTTTGTAGGTGAAACGAGTCCCATCGCTCCTACTGGGAAGTGTTACCCTGAATCCGTCCCGCTTCAGGACCCTGAGCCCGCCTCGCCTCTCTTTCAGAGCCGACGGACAGATGAGGCGGCGGCAGCGACAGACAGGATGGAGTCATGTCGGTGTGTACCTTTCTACCACAACTGGCCGAAACACCAGTAGAGCAGAGCCAGGACAAGGCCCATGAATATGGCTTGGACAGGCTGCAAAATGGATGGCTAGAGGAAGGGAGGGAGGGAGGGGAGGGGGCAGAGGGATAAGAAGAAATCAGCCAGCAAATCAACCAAAACCAACATGGAGGATGGAGCAGCTGCAGCGAGGGGGGGGGGAGAGGACCGGAGAAGCCGGGGGGGGGGGGGGGGTCTTCAGGGGGAAACCCACAGAGGTTTCTACACCTGCAACAGTCACACCCAAACAAACGCCAACGGACGACTGGACACCTGCCACCAGGCCCCCTGATGGGGGGGTCTGCGCCGCTCTGGACAGGAAGCGGAGCCCACTTTAAAGAAGAGCTTTTTCCAGGTCAGCCTGGGTGAGCCTGGGTCAGCCTAGGTTAGCCCATTTACCAACGCGACTCATCATATTAAACCTTTTTCTGTACTACAGCTGTAAATTTCAGCCAATCTTTAATACAACTAAAGAAACTAACTCTTTTCGGCAAAAACAGTCAAAAAGGGTGAAAAATTCATGGATTTTGCTCTAATTCTAAACTGTATTAATCAATTAATCAAGCTATTTACTGATACATTTGCATCTACATTTTAAAATAATTCTTAAAACAGATTTTTTCATAGATTTATTAATCTATTCATTTCCCCAAATCGCTTGTATTCTTTGTCACAGAGTGAAATGCAACCTGTAACTCATGGGGAGCCGGGCTACGCCAGGCCGACTATGAGCAGATAAACTTATGGAGACTCCAAAGGGTCAGAGATGTGAGAATGGCCTGAAACCAAAACCAAGTCGGACAGAATCACCAAGAACGGCGTTTTTTTAAAGTGAGGAGCCCAAACGCGTCGGGGTAAAAATCCATCAAACGTTGGTATTAACTCTCAGTACGGTATTACTTCAGCAGAAACCAAAACAAAAAGTGAAAACAGTGTTGAACTAAGACACACTGTGTTAGATAGAAACTCTCAGTACATTTTTTAAATAGCTTTGCATGTAAAAATGTCCTCTCTATCTCCCAGATGACATGTGATCATGTGAATGCCCCCATTCATACAGGAACACTGAACATGACGCGTGAGGGTTCATCAATATTTCAAACTGCTTAATTTCCTCTTACTATTAATTTATCAGCAGTTAGCATTAAATCTGTATTATGTCATTCAAAAATTGGGAGAAATCTACACGCGCTCTCTCTGAAAATGGCTGATTCAACCCATAAAAGTTTTGATCATCTCAAGAAATTAAATTCAGGATTTAAACTGAGACGAAATTTAAACTAATAAGATTCTGTGGATCAGAGCAGATCCTGAAAACAAGAAAAAACACCCGTCGGCAGACAGAAAAACAACCTGAGGCTGAAAAGAGGTGGTCAGAAGAGGAGAGGAAGGGTGGAAGAGGATGAGGAGGGGGAGAGGGGAAAAGAGGCTGCTCCGCCTCGATGAGTTTCCAAAGATTTCAGACGAGCTGGCAGCTCATGTTTGAACAGTATTCAGTCAAAGATTATCATAGATTTTCACTCAAGTAGACATTATTTAACTTCTGTGACTCGTTCCGTTCTACACTAAAAATCAGACTCTTAGTGAGGAGGGGGGGGGAGCAAATGTGGAGGCTCTGTGAGCTCAAACAGCTGTAGGAGGGGGGACATTTGCTCTGGGCCACGTTAAAATAATGATGAGGCTACAGACGGCTAGCTGTGCTAGCTTGTGCGTCCCTGCTGGACTCACGGAGCTGGTCTTGTCCTGCAGCAGCTTCAGGCTGCTCCGGCACTGCTCCAGCTCCTGGTGGATGTTCAGCTTCTCCTTCTCCGTCCTCTCGTAGCGCTGACGCAGGTCCGACAGCTGCGACTGGGTGTCTTCGTACTGCGAGAGAAGAAAAGACAAAAAAAAAGACGCACAACGGGACGCTGAATCAAGTGACCGGGTCATTGGGGTTATGAGGCTTTTCCTGGACTGTGTAAGTGTAAATGTACATGCACTAATACAGAGTTTTTCCTACTCAAAGCGCTTTACACTGCGTGTCATTCCCCATTCTGTGCAGCTGTGGCTCAGGAGGAAAGAGCAGCTGCCCACTGATTGGAGGGCCAGTGGTTCAACTCCATGTTTCCTCCAGACCGCATGTCAAGGAGTCTTTGGGCAGGACTCTGAACCCCAAGATGCCTACTGGTGGCATCTGGTGTATCCACTGGTGCAACCAGTGTGTGAATATGTGTGTGAAAGGTGAATGACACGCAGTGTAAAGCGCTTTGAGTTGTCAGATTGACAAGGAAAAGCTCTATATAAGCGCATGTACATTTACAATTACACACATATTCACACACTGGTTGCACCAGTGGACACACCAGATGCAACCAGTAGGCAACTTCAGAGCCTTGCCCAAGGAGTCTTCGACATGTGGTCTGGAGGAAACATGGAGTTGAACCACTGATCCTCCAATCAAACTCTTTCCTCCTGAGCCACAGCCCCCAGTGAGACTGTGGTATGTTGAAAGGGTGAGGATGGAGGGCGTGGCTGGTGTGTGTGGTGGTGTATGTGTGTGTGTGTGGGGGGGGGGGGGACGCACCTCTTTCTGCAGCGTGTGTGTGCGGGCCTGGGCCTGGTCCAGCTGGCTCTTCAGCTTGCTGGCGTCCTGCAGGTGCTGGTTCTCCAGGGACCCCAGTTTGCCCTGCAACACCTCCTCCCTCTTTTCCAGAGACTCCAGACTGCTGCTGAGGACCAGACTCTGCTCCCTGGTGCTGTACACACACACACACACACACATACAGACACACAGATACACAGACACACACACATTTCATTACCACCTTAAGAAATCCCAGGATCAGCCTGATTAGTTTTATTCTCACTGCATTAATAAAATGTGCCTTTCTTTTACCCAACTGTTTTTTCCACCAAGATGGGGACGAATAAATAAGAAAACTAGTCTCAACATGTTCTTATGTTGATAAGTATGACTAAAATAAACATATTTATACATTAATATAATTTTTAAAACAAATCAAATGTAAAACTGTGACATATTAAAGGTAACTGCATTTTATTTCATATCACTGCTTTAGTGTAAACTATATAAACAGCATTTCCTATCACATTAACTTATTTATGTTTTTGTATTTAGTTCAGATTTTGACTGTTTGAGCCATCCACACCTGCAAAAGGAAAATATAAGATACTCTGGTGTTATTTTAAAGCTTTTGTGGAGGCGTGTGTGACTGTAGCTGAAGCTCAGGTAAAATCCTGCTGAGCTCTCCGCTCTCTCTCTCTCCCCTGAAGACAGAAGGCATTTTCAGCCCGTTAACCTGCTGACTGCTCCTTCTGCTTCATCCAGCCCGAATCAGCCTGAATCAGCTGAATATGAAGCTGCCTTTCCTCCTTCAAACCCTCAACCAGGTCCACGGACAGAGCTCCGCTCATCTGCCCCGAGATCTGATTCATGCATCTGTTTGGGGCTCCTATGTAGACTCTTGTTAAGCTTCCAAAGTTCGATATGTTCAGCTTTTTTTTCTTGTATTAGGCTCTTTATGGGGTGTCTTTAGTGGGCATGGCGAACAACCCACAAAAATGAGGATGCACAAAAGGAATAATCCTCAAGGGCTTCGTCAAGCCTACGGTTTTAAAAAAAGGAACTATCATAGGATTCACATCTTTGGCCTCTGTGTTAAAAAAAAGTATGTTTTTTTCTGCACTGAGTTCATTTCACCAACAAAAAAAAAAAAAAAAAGAAATCAACTCAGAACCTTAAAAGTCTGAATCTAAAAGTCTATCGCTTCATTTGTCTTTTTTTTTTTTATTTAATTTTTTTTTACCACAGCTCCATTGAAAATAATGTTTAAGAAAAAACATCTAAAGTTTTCATCCTCATTTCTTGAGCTGTTTTTCTAAAATAGGAGTAACTGTGTGCACTGTTGTGCTCAAAGACAGCTGACATGGAAACAACAGCAAATGTGTGGATGGGTGGAAACACGGTGAGGAAACGTTGTGTGTGGGCACCTGCTCAACTCCGCCTCCAGGTTCTGCAGCTTATCAGCCAGAGCCGTCCGTTCGGATCTCAGCCCGTCGCAGTCCTGCTGCAAACACTCACACCGCTGCTGCAGGGCCACGCACTCCACTGGGAGGGGAGGAAGGGGGGGGTAGTCTGTTAGCATCCGTTAGGAAAAAAAACAGTCAGAATACCCAGCGGAGGGTAGTTTTGGGTGGAGGCTGGACTCACCCTGCAGCTGGTTGGCCGTGTTCTGCTTCTGCTGCTGCTGCGTGAAGAGCTCCTGCAGACGGCTGATCTCCTCCTCGTACTTGGCGGCCGTGCTCCTCCAGTGCTCCAGCTCGCTCCGCACGCCGCCCAGGTCCGCCTGCAGGGCGGCGATCTCGCGTTCGCGCTCCGCCGTGGCCGCCTCCATGGCGTGCCGGAGGACGAGGATCTGGAAGAGAGGCGGGTCAGTGGGGGGGGCTGGAGCTGGAGCTGGAGCTGGACCTGGTGTGGGTGTGGGTTAGGGATGGGACGGTTTCTGAAAACCGTCTGAACCGTTCGGTTCGACTGTCTCGGTTCGATTTGCGTGTGTTGCGTTCGGTTCATGCTGCTCCTTTTTCTCATAGCGAAGCGTGTTCACTCCAGAGCAGAAGGGGGCGCTACTGCGCCCAAAGCCAACCACCAGTAGTAAACGAGAAGAAGAAGCGAAGCAGCGTAGCCGATAAAAATCTGACGCGCCAGCAGCACTTTATAGGTCTGCTGTATGGACCACTTTGCATTTAGAGGGAAGCACATGTTGGAATTAGTTTCCTCGCTTGCAATGCCAGAATCTCACCTACTTTTAACCTAAGACTGTCACAATAATGTATCAAATGTCAGACTGCTTTTTTCTTTCAGTTTTAACCTGACTATACAAGACATAATAGATTTTCCTAACAATCAACATATAGCGAACCGAACCGAAAACCGTGACCACGAAACCGTGAATCGAACCGAACCGTGGATTTTGGGAACCGTCCCACCCCTAGTGTGGGTGTTAGCTAAAGCCTGACCTCCTCCTGGGCCGAGTAGAGCTCCTCCCGGGTGCTGCAGATGGTGCTCTCCCTCTGCTCCCTCAGCGCCTCCATGTCGGCCTGCAGCTTCCCCAGCTGAGCTGTACACACCCACAACAAGCCGGGCAGGGACACGTTAGCTAACAGCGCGAGGAAACTAAGCGTCTCCATCCCCGTGTGTGTGTGTGTGCACTGACTCTGCAGGAACTGGATCTGTTTGGTTGAATCCTCGGTCAGTTTGGAGGTACTCCTCTTCTCCTCCTCCAGCAGAGCTACAGAGGAAGAAGCAAAGGTTTTAGCTACAGAGGAAGAAGCAAAGGTTTTAGCCCTGAGCCTGACGGCGCTTTAGGGCTTTTATAGCCACAGAAGTGGCTCCGGTTACCTTGCAGCTCCAGACATTTTTGCTTGCCAGTGTTGGCCAGTTCCTGGGCCTCCAGGAGCTCTCGGTGGAGGTGGTGGATGACCTGCTCCGTGTCCGAAGGCTCCAAACCGGCCCGTTGCAGCTCAGCTAGAAGCGAACAAACCCAAAAGGGATGATCTTAACCTATTATAATCTAATCTGACTACTGAGTGCATTCACTGATAAACACAGAGCTAATTAAACGGGTAGGAGGTTACCTTTGAGGAGCGCCACTCTGTTCTGTGGTTCGTTCAGCTCCTGGTCATCCATGTTGCCTTCTGAAAAAGGCAAATAACATATTAAAAAATAGTTTGCCTGACAAAAATAAGTATGTGTAATATAACCGTGTCAGCAGAAGTGGGAACGATCAAGACATGATTACATTTTATTATTCAGCCAACTCAGATTTTTCTGATTAAGCTTGAACAAAAGGGAAAAAATAAGCTCATTTTAGCTCAAAGAGGATGTTTTTCAAAGATAATTCAATTTACTATCTATTTAAATCAAAAATAGAACTAACTGTGAGTTTGGTAAAACCTGGAAAATGGGTGGACTCGTATTCGTGGTGTGAAAAGTGTGTCACAAAAGAGTGTTTTTCTGACCTGACGTGTCGTCGCTGCTGCGGTCTTTGCTCGGACTCAGCGTGTCCGACATGTCCGACTCTTTGGCGTCCATCTGATTCCCTGAGAGCAAACGGCAGCGAGACCTCTGTCAGCGCCTTCCACCAAACACCTCAATTCCCCCTTTTAGGCGCGGGCACGCTACCTTTGAGCCGGTCAGGACTTTCCAGGATGTTGTCTTCTGCCGTCTGGTTGTTCTGCAAGTGAGCGTCCATAACTTCTAAAACCACAAAGAACAGATAAACCTTTAGACTTCCAGCTCTTTGCCTTAAAGCTTTTAAATGACAGCTCTGTATTTGCAGTTTGTTTAATCTCTTGATCCGGCTGTTTGGTGTCAGAATGAACTAAACACTCAACTCTTACCATCAAAGTTGGCCAGTTTGTGTATGGAGGAACATACGGTCTCCTTCAGCTGTTTGACAGCTGCAGAGAGAAAAAAAGGAAAGCCAAAGGAGCAAATCATCAAAATGCTTCAATTAAGTTTTCAACGCCAAAATCTGGACTTGAACACATCATTATTCATTTGTCTCACATGGTGTAACATCCAGTTAATGCGAAGACTTGCAGTCATGCAGAAACCGGCTCAGTTTGATAAGGGACGGGTTAGTATAAGTGATCGGGATAACTTTGGGGGGGGGGGGGGGTTTTGCATGTTTTGCAGGGTTCATCGCTGTAAAGTCACTGAGTGAAACAAGACTCCAAAGCAAATTAACTTAGAAGGACCAAATACAAATGCAGATGGACCATGGAAATGAGGATTTGTGCGGGTTTGCCCACACGGGATCTTATACGGCACATAATGGCCGTCTGTTCAAACCTAAATGGCTTTAAGAGTATAGAAAGTGGTTATAAGAGTTTACGAGAGTTTATAAATTCCTAAAATATATATAAAAAATAAAATGAACATAAGGTCATGTGTCTCCTATCTATTGATGCCTATGGACGAGGGACTGCTTTATAATAAATAAGAAAGTAGATAAAGAAGACATGAGAAAGAAGCCAAAAGCAAGTTATCCCCCAACAATTAAGGACATTAATGCTGCAGACAACAAGCCCGTCGGGTCACGCCAACAGTTCAAAGACCCACAACCTTTTTTTTGGTCTTGTCGACACACCAGAAGAGAATCTGTCATACAAGTTCTCATTCAGCCAGTACCAGACGGCTCAACAAACACACACAAAAGGAGGTGTTTCAGAGAAAAAGAAAATACAAGAAGAAGCACAAGGAGATAAACTTTGAAAAGGTCTCCGAGCTGATCCATCGAGGAGCATTAAAAGTCAGCATGCAGAGAAAAGACTCAAAGGCCTGCTTCAGAGGAGGAAGGAAGCAGGTTTTAGTGGCCAAGCCACAAATCAGACCCCTTTGTTTTAATATGAGGGGAAACAACACTTCCAGAAATGCACCAGCAAGTAGAACCCCCCAGGTTTCTAACAGCAGAAACATGAAAGTATTCTTTTTTAAGAGAAGATTAGACGTCTTAGGTCTCACCGTACTGTTTAAAACTGGCAAAAAGGACTCAAGTGACATTTGTCTTTTTTAGGACATCAATATTCTGAAGAACCTCTGTTAAAATACTACTCCTGTAGGATGGTGGTTCCTTTATGATGAGGAATACATTTGGTGAATGGAAACTTTTTTGTTTCCTCCATCTGAAGGACAGGTGCCAGACTCCCCCCCTCCCATATGAAGCAAAGGGTGAACATGTGTAAGCACATTTCAGCCAAGGCAGAAAAATTAATGTTAATGTCAGAGACTACGAGATAAATTAATCAGAATCCTTTTTAGATTCTAAGAATCTTAAGTAAAAAAAAAAGGCATCAGAAGCTTGCTAATGTCAAACCAGAGAAAGAAGAATATCCTTGTTTTTTTATAAGTTAACCTTCAGTTTGTTCTCCATTTCTCTGCAGGATGGTGATGAGATTATTCAGGAAAGTGTGTTTCTGTGGGCAACAGGGCTGGAAGTTTGTACTCACGCGGACACTCAATCAACTGTTGGATTCTAGTAGAGTCTCCTCCACTGTTGACATGACAGTTGTCTGACAGAAACACAGAGGGCCGACATTACTTAGACGACTATGAGAGGGGCTGGCATCACTCTGTCTTTAAAAGATTTGATCGATTCTGCTTATCTATTCCAGATGGCACGGAACTTTCGCTCCAAATGGGACACAAACGTCCCTTAAAAGTTTTTTTCAATGCTTTTCACCCTTAAATTTCCCATCCATGTGTTGATCCGCTCGTCCCTAAACTGAGATGTCAAATTTACCTCTCTGGTTCAAATAAGCAGAATCAGAAAAATCCATGTCAAACAAACACTGGACTCCTTTTCAGAATTAGCTCTTCATTCTTAAACCCGAAATACTGAAGGCGAGTGAAGCCGCAGAGTAGAAATTGTGATGGAGAACGGACAAACAGGCGGGTAGGAAGCGTGGCAGTGCTGGCGACTCAAACAGAAACTGGCCAGAGGGACAGGACGCCAACCAAAGCCAAAGACAGTTGGCATCTTTACACACATGTAACACAGAAACTGCATGACGCACGCAGACAAGACACGAAAGTCTCCAAACAGCAAAAACATCCTAAACATGAAAACTTAGCATTGTTCTTTTTTTTAATCCAGAATTTGGTCTTTTTTTAAGCATCTCTGCACTCAAATGCTGATTAAATTTCACAACGTCAGGAAGTAATTTGGTGCTGCGACTCGCTGAATCAAACTGAAAATCAGAAAGATACCGACTTTAATTGATACAGATTAAAATGAATAAAGACTAAAACGATATCTTAATGAGCTTAAAATTGATTTAAATAACTGTGAGACTCAGAGGCATACTAAGACAGGTTGGCAAATGGCCGGCACCATAAAAAGAGATTAAGTGTCTTTAAATTCAGGTGCTTTTAAGTAGAGGGTTGCTGGTTTGAATCCAAATAATCATTTGATGTGTTAGATTGCCCTGAACTCAAATAGACCTCTAAGTTTTCATCACAGGTTTAATAACTGAATGTAACGTAGAACGGAAACCGTCCTCAATCGGATCAGGTTAGATAAATATTCCTTTTTTTTTTTCTTTGGGTTCAGAACCCGATCCGAGGGCACTGAGAAGGGGCACAGAGGATCCAGTTTAAGGATTTCCCTTATTTTTGGTATTGGACTGGCATTGTGCAGACACCGTGAATGCGACACACAGAACAGAATCCTTCTCCAGTAAAGAAAATCTGGTGTAAAAGTAATCATCAGAAATGCAAAACACTGTAGCTACTTTTAGAAAGTTAAAACCTTTTTTGTCACCTATTACATTAGCTGCCGGTCAGAATTCCTCTACTTCACTCACAAGTGCTTCACACAACCCCACCCAAAAACTTTATTAAATCTTACATTAATTACCTATATTTACTGATAACATTTCTATATAAAGTATGATTTAGGAATCTGGATGGTTGGATATAAGTCTAACTTGCTTTGATTCATTCATCACTGTGGAATCTGACTGGATTGTTTTATTTTTTTTTAGTGAAGAAGTCTATAAATCAAACTGTTTGTCATAGTAATCAAACTAACTACCATCATCTCCATCTTCACCAACTGCACCATCATCGGTGTCTGTATCCCCCTCATCCTCCTCTTCCTCCTGGCTCTCAGGTGTCTGCCGGCTCTGTTTGTCCTCAACAGGCTCCTCTACCGGTCCGTGGGGGACAATGTCGACATCTGTCATGTGACCAGATCAGATATATATACACCATTGGGTCGAAACTTCGCCAGCCACACAACATGCACAGAACAGTGTCTCGATGATGGTCAGACCCTTCAGAAAAAGTGGCTACGGTGGGAAAGTTGTGCAGTGAGACAGTCACCTGCAGCGCTCTTAGCACAATGTCGCCATTCAATCACCAGAAGCCAGTGACCAAAAGCTTCTTTTCCCCCGGAAGAAGAAAAAAAAAAACAAAGCAGCAGACAGTTTGGAAACTGTGGAAACAACCCAGATTATCCAACAAGCCCCGTTTAGACCCGACAGAACGCCAACGTGACCCGAGACAACTTTCAAAAAGACACCAAACATTGTGGCTGCATTTTGGCTCAATGAAACTGCAGGTAACGTGACGCACTACTGCTCAGAAAAAGTCTGTGAATGCACAATTTTGAAACCAGCTATTTGGTCAAATGGGAATCCTGCGAATGTTCACGGTGAGTCTGTGTTGGGTTTTTGACCAGAGAATGATTTAAGGATATTTTTTGATGCCCTAAAGGGGAGCTTTCACAGGCATGGATGACAAGCAATGATGGAAAGAGTCCAGCTCTCCATTAAGACTCTGTGCACTTCGGCGTGCACATAAGCATGCACCGAGTATGAGAAAAAGGGATGAATGTGTCCAAATGGAAGCTAAATCTCCTACTTTCCTGAACTTTGCATAAAACTTAATGTAAAGCTGACCAATTCAGTAAAATAGATCCTGGTCAAACTCACAATGATCGCGTTTTAGTATCAGTCAGTCAGAGCAGACTCAAGTCAATTTGATAAAAAGTTTTTAATCTCAGTTTTTCTAATCCAACTGCTGACAAAGTGTGCAGAGACCAGCGGGGACTGGGATCCGTCCACTAACACCGACAGCACCTAAAGCAGCGGCTCCTGGACAGCTCGTCTCAAACCCGGTTTCAGACTGGATTTATCAGTTTTCCCATCGTGTTTGAACTTATCGCTACAGTTTTCTGTTAGCAGGAACCGCTTTTTGTTTGGAGGCTGGGCCAGGTGGTCTTTAAACTGAGGATCAGAGCTGCTAGTCCTTTTCCTTTCATTGGAGAGAGGAGGCGTACATTTTTGGTTCTGTTCTTTCAGACTTTATTAAGAGGCACGTTTCTTTAATAACTTTTGGTTGGAGTCTCTATGTTCTTTTTTTTATTTGATTGGAATAATCTCGCTAATTTTATTTCATTGCGCTCTTATCACAAATGCTCAAATAAAGGCGCAGTACTTTGAAAATATTAGTATTTTCTTTTAAACTTCCTGGGTCTGTCACTGAACTAACTCTTGTTTGCAGATGCACTATTATGTATTATGATTGCCTCTGCCTGATCAGCATTTGTGTCCCCTATCAGAGGTAAATCAGTAAATAAAGAACACCCATTCACTCAAACGCCAGAAACAGAGGACGAAAAACCAGATTTCCACCTAAACACAGAATGAACAGAGGAAAGCCAGAGGAGAGCAGGCGGCATCATGCAGGACGCGGTCATGCATCGTTAGTGCAGGATGAGGGAGTGAGGTTAGTGACCGGAGGCAGAGAGGAGGCGTGTCCCGGACACGCGGGGACTCACCGAGGCTGTTGTTCTCTTTTATGCTTTTTTCTTGAAGCTGTTCTAACCGCGCTGTGAACAACAACAACAGAGAGAAGCGTTGACCCACAGCAACTCCCAGCTGGACGGTGGCGAGTTCGGACCCAGCAGCGAGGCGCCACGGCTACAGCTTTGTCTGACATAATATGCTAACTTATGAGAGGCTAAACAGAGCTGTGTGTGCGGCTAGCTGTCAGTTAGCAAGTTATCAGCGATAAAATCTGTTATTGAGACACATCGTGAGGAAATAAGCAACCTCTAAGGTTAAAAAAAGAAGCTATCACTCACTAATTTTATTATTGTGATGTCATTGTCTGAACGTGTGTCTTGACTAATATTGTATTATGTGATTTTTTTATCTACCTGCCTCAGGACGACAGATGTAAATGAGCAACTATGCTATAATCTGGCTCATTTACAATCTGTACTGAAGTGTAAGATTGTTCATTAATGAATACTGTCCTGATTGAATAAATAAATAAATAAACAAACAAGTCAGCATCATGTAGACCTAAATTTCAAAGCAAAGACTTCTCTCCAGGTTCTGATTCAGCTTAGATCTAGACAACCGGAGGTTGAGGTGGGGGGGGGAGATGTGTGTCTGTACCCTGCAGGGCAGCGAGCCGCTCGTTGGTGAAGTCGTTGTCGGCCTGCAGAGCCTCGATGCGAGCCTGGAGAACCTGCTCCTTCTCCTCCATCTCTTCGATCTTCATCTCCAACTCCCTCTTCTCAGTCGCCCCCCGCTGAGTCAGTTCCTCCTGCCGGCCCTCTGCCGCCTGGAGAGGTGGGAGGCAATACAGCAAGGTGGGAGGGGGCCACATCGAACCCCAAATATAAGATAGGCAGGACAGAGCAGACTTATTTAAAGAAGAGGAGAGTCGACATTGTATATTTGTAAACGTATTTCACTGGAAATAATCTGGATGGTTGTTCCTCTGTGAAAGCAACAGCACAGTAATGCTTTTGATTGGCTGTTGGGGTTTGGTTATTCGGCTTTGGGGAACATCTGGCCGATTTAATAAGCTCCTTTACCGAACAGAAAGGGGGCCGCCTGGCATTTTTACCTTAATTTTATCGGTGAGCTCTTTGATCTCGTTGACGGCGGCGTTGTACTTGTTGGCCAGCTCCCTGAGCTCCTCCTGACCCCGCTCGGACATCTCCTTCAGGTGGGTGCACTCGTCCTCGGTGTTGCTGAGCGAGCGCTGCCGGACCACAGACCCAAAGAAGCTTAGATTTCAAAACGCAAAGCAGATAAAAACGGACCGCGTGCACGCAGCTAATGCGCCCCTGCTGTCGTACCTCCACCTCAGACAGTTTGAGGACCACGTCAATCTTCTCCTGCAGGACGGCCCTCAGGGACTCCTTTGCCCTCGTCTCATAGTTGTGTTTGTCCTCCTGGAGAGCCAGGAGCTCCTTTCGGATCCCTTCCTCTGGCTGGGACTGCAAGAGAATTGACATTTAGCAATAACCACACAATGACCAACAGACTATTTATTTCTAAATGATTCTGACGGGAGGGGGTTACCTTTGAGTAAGCCTGTAACTGACTGCCCATCACCTCCAGCCTGGAGAGAAGACGGTCCTCGTCTATCAGAGCCTGCCAGAGACACAAACCCAGTTTAAAAGGAGTCCCTGGCTTCCCAACCACGATTTATTCACCCCAAAAAAAGTTTGAATGATATTCACAAACAAACAGCCAAACAAGACGGAAATGGAGGCTTTCTGTGAGGGAGAGAACCACAGAGGGTCGTCTCAGTGGACAAACATCACGGTGAGGAGGCGTCGGCTGTTTGGTTATAAAGTACGTTTGAGCTTTAAGGCTGATTTGCCCATTTGGAACGGACTGGAAGAGTAGAGGGCTGAACAATAAAGGTCTGAAGCCTCTCGGTTCCTACCTGCCAGCTGCTCTCTGAGGCCTTCTGAGTGTTGGTCAGCAGACGCTGCAGAGAGGCTAACTTCTGCTCCAACATCTGCTCTCTGTGTAAGGCCTCCTGGAGAAAAAAAGTTAAGAGGAGTTAAATCATCCCCGAGGAACAAAACAAGAAGAATTGGGCACTTAAGAGAAATCTATCTTTGTGCATAGTCTTTGCACACATTTTATAGAATTATGGAAATGGTTACACTCATTCAAGCTATTTGTCTAAGTCTGTAAAAAATATATTAAAAAATAACAAATAAACAAATAATAATCAAAATAACAAATCAGGCGACAGTCCTTTAGAGGGAATTCTATGTACTTCAGAATAGATTAATAGTTAATGAGTAAGATGCCACAGAAACACAAACCCAGACTAATTTCATCCTACATTCATTGCTACATATGTGCTCAAAAGAAGAACTAAAAGAAAAGGTGTTCAGAGATTATCAGACAAGTTGTTATTTTCTAATTCAACGCTTTCAATGTGCATTCGCTAAAGTTTGTGATCAGCCTCTGCTCTTTGTCCTTTAGGGTGTAGCTCCGCAGAGCAGCCAGCAGGTGTCAGTGCGTTACCTGTAAATACTGGGAGAGCTGGAACAGTTCCTGAGAATACATACTGGGAGTGTTGGCTGCAACCTGGGGAGCACACACACAAACACATACGGATAAATATTGGCTGATTGAAGAAGCAGAAAGAGGCTGAAGATGCTGCCATGCTCACGCATACACAGCCCAGATAAACAGGGGTACATAGGAGTCTACAATTCAGACACAGTGTTAGGACGCAGGCAGCCTTAGATTTATAAGAACTTTAATCAAAATGCAAGAGAAAACCGACTGTCCACAGTACTTTTAGGCATTTATACATTTTCTCTATTCAAGTACCCTGAAGACAAAAACTGGTAACTCAGCTCATCTTAAGCAGAATAAAATAACTGAATACGCTTTAGCAGGACCGACCGGTTTTGACGACCGATCCCATGAGGCATTTGAGGTCCTTCACATATAAAATAACCTCAGATGACATGATAAGACGGGTCCTCGCTCATCACAAGGCGTTTACTCTTTTACAGCTCATGTTCTCAAAGATTTGAGAAAATGTTGTGACACAGGGGAGCCTGTTGCTGCTCACTGAGACGTCTTAGTGCCTAAAAATACAACAACATTTCAGACAAAAGGTCAAGTTTTTAGTCAATTTCCATTCAAATGAAAGCTAAATGTCTTTAAAGCATTATTCCATTAGTTCTACTGCTGTTCACTCCAAACAGAAGCGAAGCCTTTAGTACCAAAGACTAACGCAGTTACCAGCATGCTCAGATGCAGCTGAGGAAGAGTGTGAATTATCAATGACATAAATATGGCTATTTCTGAAGTGCTGCTGTCTAGCTCCACGTGCTAATGAAACAGCCGGGTGTTTAATTGCCCCAGACATCCGTCACAAAACATCGCGAAAAGGTTTCAAATAATAATCCGACGCCCAGGCAATGGAGCGCAGGCCATCATTCATCTCAGATGAACTAACACGGAGCTGGAAACATTTACTCAGGGATGTGGATTCAGCCCTCACATGACCATAAGAACGGTTATTTGATTTGACTCCATTTCTGAATCCTCATACTGCTTTCGCCCGTGTAAAAGCACCGATGAAGAACAACAGACAACATTGCTATACTTGGCTCATTTGCATCTTTACAGGCAGGACAAGCTTTAAAAATAAGATTTACAAACCTCATCTTCACTTAAAATCTTGCTGCATTCACGTTATCTCTAAACTGGGAAGTTCAAACTTTTTTTTCTCACGTTTTAATATTGCAAGCAAAGTCCTGTTGTCAGGTTTCTGGCTTACTTAAGTGGAAAACTCTGCTAATAAAGCTCTATTAGTGCTTTTTAAAAATATTTTATCGTCTAAAGTGACTTATTAACTGTATGATTATATGATTTTAATAGGTGTTTTTCACCCTCATTCGTTCATGCATCACACAAACAGGTCAGACTTTAAATTCAGATTTGAAACCCCAGCCGTAGTATGAAGAACAGCACTCTTAAGCTTCGAAACGCAGAGGAACGGGGCGACAGTGAAGCTCACATTCGGGAGCAGATGTGCGAAGGAGGAATTAGTTTGCAAGTTTTGACTCGAGTACAACCTGAAGGCTGGGCGCCGCAATCTGTGCAGAGCCTAAACAGCCTGAGCCAGTTCGGTGGCTAAACTGGGCCCCAAAAAAATGGGATTAGGACCCACTGCCTGCAGCCGACTGCAGACAAGGAAAACTTAACTGTTATAGAAGTGGATTACTAAAGGAGGGTATCTCCACTGGTTTTGGTTGGCGGCAGACTGAGCTCAGAATGATAATCTTTACTTTACACTTTGCCTCATGGTGATCTCCTTAATACAGATCAATCTGAGCAGAGCTGTGACTTCATGGTTGAAAAACATAATATTTTGATAAAAAATATGTCAGAAAATGCTTTGAGATGAAAAAGGAGCTAATTAGCCTTATTTTAAAAACAGGAATAGCTTTTTAAAATGTCATTTTTGTTAATACACACATTTACTATTCTGCAAATCTGATGGATATCTTCATATGGGGAACAAATCCCTCTTTAACACCATTTATTTGCATTTTAGGTGTAATTTGGTATCAAAAAGCCCAAACAAAACGCAGAATAAACTAAAAAATGATTTCCAGCATTACTACTTTTCCATGCATCTTGTTGTATTGTAGCTCTACACTCTCTTATTTATAGGTTGTAGTTCTTCCTCTCTCACTGCTGCCACCATGTTTGGACCGGGCACAGAAAGAGTAACACACTGAAAAGTGTGTGTGTAAGTGGCTGCGCGTAGCCTGTGCCACCGGGAGTGTGTCTTCAGAGACCTGCTTTCGAGACCGGTAATTATATCAGAGAAGCAGCTCAAATCTAATCACAGCTCCCATAAACACACTCACACATCAGCCTGCATTCCTCAGATGGGTTACGCCGAGCGCCGGGGGGGGGGGCAGAGGAGGCTAAAGCAGCACATTGTCGCACAGGACAAAAACTACTCCTGACTCTTGGTTTCACGTTACTGGGTTTCCAACTCCGTGTCAAACATTGTGTCGTGTGCTGCTATCCTTCTGTTTACTACCAGCTGATCTCACTCATTTGGGATAATTGGAGCATATTTTGGGTGAACAGATACTGACCAGAGGAAATTACCATGCAGCCGAGTAAGATTTCTTTTAGGGTAAAACCATCATAGTAATTTCATCTGAGATTAAAGTCTTGTCAGTTGTTCTTATATATGTAAATAGAGATACAAAGTGTCCACCAAGGGACATGAAACGGAGGGCCAAGTTATTTGCAACTTAATGAGTTTTTTTTTTCTTGTTAAGATTTGGTTTCATGACAAATATTTGAATTTAACAAAAAAAAAGGTTTTGCTGGACAAGATTCTGACCAGATGTACAAATCCATCAAAGCTTCAATCCCCATAAAGTATCTCATTAAACACAATCCAGCCTCGTTTTAAGATACAGGGGTCCTACACTTCTACATTTCCAGTGACAACAAGAGAAGAGGTTCAAGCGATTTAGACTTTGGAGATCAAACGTGAAAAAACATCCCAAAATAAAAGAAAAAAGGGAGAAAAAAAAAGCACTAAAGCAAAACAAAGACGTCTGCGTTTCCTGTAGTGCTGCTGGCATGGACCCCTGCATTCCTCCATCAGCTGACTACTCCAGTCTGTGTGTGTGTGTGAACACACCACCGACGTGTTATCAAGCACAAGCACAACACACACACACCCCCACGCACACACATGGGACAGGGACAAAGGAAATTCAGCACTCTTCTGCTCTTACCTTGTCTACAGGTAGTGGTAATGGAGCCTGGATGACACTGGAAGAGGAAGAGAGGAGAGAAAAACAGTTGGTCACCATGGAAACAGCGAGGAGCAAAGACATATGGGATAACCATGGTGACGCACACACAGGCACACCAAAAAATAAAAACAGTCCTTGAAGGTCAGGGGAGATTTTTTGTTGACACCCTTACACTCGTAACTGCACACGCATGATTATTACTGACACAGATTTTGAAAAGCAGCTCAAACTGATGATCACGATCAAATTCGAGGGTCCAAAGAAAACCAGGCGTTATTCATCAGATCCTTCCTTATGTTAGGATGTTGGCGAGTGAGTTCAATCAGAGAATCACGGAGCTGGAATCAGAATTTCTTTTTAAAATTCTGTTTAAGGACAAATTGAACTGAATAGCTTGAATGCGATTTTTTCTTTGTAGACATCAAGCCAAATATTAATAAAACCAATTTTAGATGAATGAGGTTTACCTGTTTTGTTTGGATAGGAAGGCCAGCTTCCAGAATTCCAGATTTTCCCTGAAGGAGTAATCCCGGGGGATAAATAAACTTGAGTCTAAGTCTAAGTCTAAGCTTTGTGCATTAGTAGGACATCTACGGCTTTGTGTTGTGTTACTGTGATTTCAGGAACGCGAAAAAGGTTACACGTTTGTTTGAGAGTTCAGGAATGAAGGAAAACTGGCCCCGAAGGAGAACAAAACTTCACTCTGTTAAAGTTTTACCATCAGCCGCTAACTCTCTGTAGGTTTGCACAAAACATTTAGCGTGGAAAAAAAAAAAGAGCAAACCCAACACGGCGAGCAGAAACGATTTAACATAACGGCTTTTACAGGCCAAACAGGAATAGTGTCCTCTGTTTCTAACGTCAGTGACTGACTTTTTGCTCTGCCGTGTTACACATTCGGAGAAACAAACAGAAGTTTTGTGCACGGCGAAAAAAAAAAAAACGTTCGGCATCACGAGATCAAACTCGGGTCGCCTGACACAAAGAGTTCAAACGTGAAGTGGAGCAACACAACACAGCTGGAAGAAGAGGCCACGGCCGAGGAAGTTTCACTTTAAAGGAGGAGCCCAAACCTTTCATGTCCAATCTGCTTCTGTATCTTTGAAATGCTGTTTTAAGAGCTCCAGACGAAGCTGCTTGGAAAAATTCCTGATAGGTCAAAGAGGGTCTTCAACTATGAAGGAAAAATACAAAGAAGCCTGAGATTGTCTTTGATTTGGCCGTTTTTCAGAGTGATCCAACACCCGGCTGAATGCTCTCGTTACCAGACTAACTAGGCTATTAAGGGTTATAAACCCCCCTTTTAGTTTGCCTTTTAAAGGCGAGCGAAAGCGGTGTCGAGCTGACGGGTTTTAAACACCGCATCCTGGTTTGTTGGATGGGTTTGGTCACAGCTTGTTCCCTAAAAATGGCAAAAATAAGAGGCTCCTCAGCTCAGCTGGGAAAAAAAATTTAACAGGAAAAAAAGATTTTATCAAAAGACAAAACTGGCAACTATTGAAGTATTTTAGACTATTAATTAGACATTTATCATTAACATTTCAACTGGTTATTCAAAAGAAAATCAGCAGTTTAGTTGAAGAATGTGCTTTGAGGGCCTTTTCAGCTGGAAATCATGACACCAAAGTCGGCATTAATATGGCCTTTTCTTTCAGAGACTCAATTTTGGGGATCTGGTTGTTATGAAATGGTTTTGGCTCTTTATCCAAACAGTTATCTACATCCTTTTTTATTAAATTGCAATTAACAACACTTTTAGATTATCCTTAAATGAAGAAACGAAGACAGAGCAAGAGTCTGGCCGTTTGACAAATGCTTTCATTTCATTTTAAGCTCAAAGCTAAAAAGCAGGACACAGAAATGATATTTCCAAAAGCTCTGGCAGCAAATTAAATGGAGTCCTGCGCATTTAGAGCCGGTGGTGCAAGTTATCTGTGGAAACCAGGACAACAACAAGCCCCGCACAGCAACATAATCCATCACAGTGAACACCAGAGACTTCATTTTCATCCCGGGTTCACTGTGCTGAGTAAGCGTTTTCTCAGCTGCATAAAAGCTCGGCTGCCTGTCAATCACATGACTCCCCTAAAACAACTCAGGGCATCACCCAATGAGCCAAATCAAAGTTTTATCTTAATATCAGAGCAAACCTCTTTAACAGCAGGTCAGAAATTAACCCTCTGGGGTCGAGCTGGCCATTCCGTCGACTTTTGATTTCTTTATTTGACTTTAAAACTTTAAGTTTTGCTGCCTTTAGTGCCACTTTTTTCCAAAGCAGCCTCCCCTTTAGACATGCCCTGACAAAAAAAAACCTATTGGACAGAGTGATTTTTGTGGAGTATTTATGGAGGTTTTTAAGCTGAATGCTGCATTTAAGTCATGCAGGATTTATTCCAGCCACCTTATCATGACTCCATATTTTTTAGTACAGGAAAAGAGGGCTGAAGTTGGTTTTAGTATTTAACCAGACCCACACAGCTAAAGGTTTTTTAACGCCCCGTCTAATAATAGCCGTCCCTGCATCCTCACTGGCCCTTTTGCTGGTCGAGTGTCTGCAAACGAAGCTTTTGGAGTGTCAGATGGTCAGGGTTAACATCCGGCTCGGTGCAGTCTCCCGTTACTTTACGGAGCACAAACTGGACGGTCCACGGTATGAGATGGTTGGGGCACCGGTCCAGGTCAATATGACATCTTGAAATACGTGGGATAAAATGAGACAAAGTAAACGCGGCTTACATCTTTGCTGCATCAGGAGACCAGGAAGTTGTACAAATCTGGACCATTTTTGGAATTTCAAAACAGGATTTGTTTGGACTACAATAACCATGAATTAGACCCAAGCCAACATAAAATAATCAACTATCTAAAAAGAATTAAAATACTAAATCAAAATGTAACAAATATCTACAGAAGCTTGAGGCTGATTCAGAAAAGATGGGTACTTGGAAGTTTGTTGGTTTCTTTTTTTTTTTTTCTTTATGTTTTTTTTTTTTTAAAAGGCATCCGTTATGGTTTTATTATGAGTATAATCAGAGTTAAAGGTGCTCCAGCATGGCTGGACGAGCCCTGTGGACACTCCCTTCACATCAGTTAAATGACAACATGACCAACACGCAGGAGTGTTTAGCATCATAAAAGAAAAGATGGAGCTCAATGCAGCTGAACCCAGATTTTTTTAGCCATGGAACACTTTCTTTGGACCACCAAAATTCCCAGTGAACACTTTTTTCCCCCGGCAAGAAATGGCACTAAATCCACAGCGTGGTGGGACCTAAAAGTCAAAGATCCGGAAACGTCTGCCTGCACAGACACAAGAAGTGCAGCCGTCCAGATCAGATCTCAGAGTGTTTTGCATGCAGTCCAGCGGAGTCTGATGATGGAAAACAGTGGCAGTAGTTTCCATCTGGGTCGTGCTCAGATATTTCTACCACTAGATTAGCTTCAGGTGGACCTCTAAAAGTCTACATTATCGACTAGTCGTCCATGATGATAAACATTCTTTAACATAAGACACCAGGGAGAGCCAACACACGGTAAATCTAAATTGTAATAGCTTTAACCTGCATTCGTTAACACAAAACTAACCAAAACAAACCACTTTAGGCCAACAGACCCATTCACAACAGGAAGTGGACCAATAAACAGGCTTTGTAATAGTCGAGTAAGGTTTTAAAAAGGCCCCCTTTGTTGAGGGATGCATTTAGCTGTGAAGCGCCGTGAAATATCCGCCTGATTGGGATCTTCTGAGCCCGAACTGCTCAGAACGTCCCGGCAGCAGACGTTACCTGTCAGGTCTTCTTCCTGTGAGCGGCACAAAGTGATTTGTCACAGGGCAAAGTTCACCACTCGGCCTCTCGCTCAGCCATTCCTCCAGCTGCTCCTGGGAGAAAAATCAAGCCTTTCCTCTCACTGCATTTTCCCCTTCTGGGTTTCTGAGCGAGACGCTGATTGCTCTCTAGTTTTCCACAGCGTGTGTGTAGTCATCACATAAAACAAAACACCAAAAAAAAAGGGTTTCTCTGTTTCTCTTTACGCGTTGTGGCTCCTCCCCCCTCCTCTGGGCCAAACAGCTGATTTTTCTTCCTTGAACTTATGCAAGCCGGAGTAGCTCCGCCCCTCCTGGAACCCAGCGAGGAAAAAAAACCTCAGTTTGTCCTGCTTCTTCTCTGGTGTTTGGGGAGTTAAAGGTGAGCTGCATCCCTGCCGCGTACCTGCAGGGGGGCTCGGGCTTTAGCCTTCAATTCAGCTGAAACTCAGAAGGCCAGGTCACATGACCACGAGTGAGTGCAAGCGTGGCTTTTTTTAAGACGAGCGGTTTTATCCACAACTGTGTGCTCACGGTGTAAGCGATACCTTTTTCTTAATCAGGTGGAAGAGGAAGTTGCGTCACGGCTGAACCAAATAAGGACGCTGTCACATGTCTACTTTACGGCTTGCTTTTCTCAGACAGGAAGCTTTTGCTGTTCAGGATTTCTGAGCATTTTTTTTTGCTTTTTCATTTATATTTCGCCAAAAAAACAAAAACAAAAATAGGGTTTGATTTGTCTTGTTTGGCACAACTTATTTTTGTTTAACCTCAAATGTGAGCGACTTAATATTTTTAATTATTCCAACACACGGTTAATACATCCGACCTGAAACTCACAGAATTAATCAAACCAGCAGTAAGAAATTGTTTTCAGGACTTAAAATGGAAAACACACGTTTACAAATTTAGCAAACGACGACGTTATAAACAACTGTTTCCACTCAAATGCAGCTATGCTTGGGCCGTTTTGGATCAATTATTTCTAAAACAATAGTTTTCCCAATAAGATGCCACGCACATTGTTCCTGTCCAAAACGCACTTCTCCTCCACTTCTCGCTCACGTGACCTTAACATTCAGCACAGAAAAGATAAGCGGTCGTCACTGGTTTTATTCAGCTGATGAACATAATTTAAACACTGGGTTTTGGTTTTAGCCTGAACCTAACTCAAGGCTGCATCTGGATGCTACGTCATCGTAAATCGGCCCTTTAATTTGGACCCCGGATGGCTAAATATTGTGTTGTTCTCCGTGTTCTCTTCTCTGTGTTTCATTACGTGACTAAGAAAGTGAAAGAGCTTTGATGGTGAGTCATGTAAACACATAGAGAGACTTTTTCTGGTCAAACACAGCCAGAAACATCCCAGCAGGTGTTTGGCATAAGATGGAGTGAGTTCCTTTACTCTCTCTTCTTTTAACTCTCAAATGATCCTCAACTTTGTCCTTTCTGAACAGATTTTCTAGTAGGATAATGTTATTCTTTTGAGTTACCAGAAGTTAAGATTTTTAGGTGTACAAGTTCTTCCATCGTACAGCGAACAACTGGACAGCAGCAGATCCATTCTGCAGAAATCAATCCATTCCTCAGAACTGGCTTCTTCTTGTTCGATATCAGAGGGAAATCTTGAACAGCAAAGATGTCAGTTTGTTCAAATCTGACAGAAGGCAGGAAGCTCAAACAATATGAGGTTAGGAGGTGACAGCTGTCATTACAGTTTACTTCAGCCTCACTTCCTTCACACCGTCGATGTGTGTTAAGCTCACTGGAAATGAACAATTAAACTCATATCAAAGGAAAATAAATCCATGGTTTAATGGAAGCTCAGGACTGCCTCGATGTGGCCATTTCTATTATGTAAATTCACAGTGAACGCCACAGATCTGATTAGACCTAAACTAATGTGAGCAGCCACAGAAAACTCAGACAACACTTGTGTTGTGATGGTGACTGTTTTAAATGCAGCTGTAGGTTATTTACCATGAAGATCTCTTGTCCAAAAAGGGAAAAATAACCAAATATTGTCACTTAAAACTTTGTGTAAGATTTAAACTGACAGTCGTCTATTTTTCCATCACGAGCCACCTTAGAACAAAGTGAAATCCCCACTTTTAATAATTTATTTGTCGTAATTTGGCGTTTTTATGGGTTTGACAGATTAGCTTCAGGATTAGTTTGACTCTTATCTGTCAAAGTCAGCTCTCTGTATTTAAAATATTCTGATTTTAGGGAGGTAGGGAGACAATCTGCTGTTATCTTTCACAGAACCACATCATGCCTGTTGGACTAATGCGAAAATTCTACAGCTCGAAATGAGGATTTTTCCCCCCTTCATTCTCACAGAGTGAAATAAAATAAAATCAAAGCAATTCAAAGGCAATTTGAAACATATAGTGACGTCAGGCAAACGGGTTAAAGCCGCACAACGTGACAACTCAAACTGAGACTCAGTTTTCCAGTCTGAGAAACCCTTCACACTGGAAGGCATTTCTAGTTCAGTTTCAGAGGCCAAAACTGGAATTGAATCACAAAAGCACGGAAAAACCTGTTTAGTAAACAAGTCTGTGCATATAGAGTCAAAGTTTTTAACTCTTCCAGTTGTAGTTCAGTCTAGGTAAAGGAAAGGAAAGGACATTCTTACTAATCTAAGGATGGAGTGAAGGACAGAAGCCCTCGCCGCTGGGCTTCACCTGTCTGAGAAGGGTTAGCATTTAAACGGGTCGGGATGCTCGTCTGTGTTTTCCAGAGAGAGAAAAACTGCAGGGGCAGCAGATGGTGCTGCCCACCGCGCGCACGCACGCGTGTTCTCCACATGGCAGGAGACTCGCACACAGACAGGCGGGTGGAGCCCCCGGTACAGTAGGAAGCGCCACGCTGTGGGAGCGGCTGGTCGCTTCCAGCCCGTTTGACTGTACGTACAGACGGAAAAGCCCCACGGTTTTACAAACATGGCAACGCTCGCTGTGGACGTTAAACGAGACTCCCGCAATCCCAACGACAGGCTGTCCGCTTTAAGAGAGCCCCTCACAAGCAACTGGACAGACAATAGTCTTATCACAATGCGTGTGTGTGTACGAGAGAGAGAGAGAGAGAGAGTGTGTGTGAGAGAGAGAGAGAGGAGAGAGAGCAGCCAGACTGTCACTGAGTAACCAGACAATCCTTCCACCTTTGGTAATTGGTTTAGATCAGTTCCGTTGTAACAGAAGGGGCAAAAACACACACACACACACACACACACACGGCTGATGAGAGGCGGTTGTAGGAGCTTCATAAATCGATGACTTACTCGCTTCGCCGGCGGGCCTCCATCCCGTCAGGTAGGAAGAGTTTGATTGTGGACACGATGCAGCCATGGGTGACTGGAAACACAAACAGCCAACAGAGTTAAGGGGGGGCTGGTGCCCAGAACGAGTGTGTGATTGAATCATTATACGTTTGCGGTGTCGATGGGGCAGAGCTTCCTCCCATTTAGGATGCATTTAGGTCCAGAACAATTTATTCTCTTATGGAGGCTATTTTTATGTGTAAGGCGATCGGTCTGGGGCTCTTGAGCCCGTTTCGTGTCCGTCAGCTGCCATGCGGCTCCTTTTCCGCTCGTCCTGGCAGGCCCTAAATTTGGTCTATGCTTATTTTCTGACCGTCACGTTAACATGGTCATTTAGCTTTTTTGAACGGGCACTATTAAAGATTCCTATGCCAGTTAGTTAGGTGGAATACAGTATTAGCTGTACAATAAATGAATGAAAAAAAGGGTAAAAACCTGAGAAAACTAATATTTTGATGGATCTCCAAGTCAGTAAATCAAATCCGAGGGTGAAACAGAAGTCTAACACTGGGCCTCGTCCCCTAAAGTATGCCTAAAAATATTCTTAGTACTTCAGTTGTTCAGCATTATTTTGAGAAGACTGTACATTAGATTTATGAACGTGTTTGCAAAATGTGAAATGGACTGATGAACGTTGAAAGCCGTCCCTAATTAACAGCAAATGTCTGAAAATTAAAATGAAATGGCAGAATGAGAAGGGACGGGTGACGACAAACAGATGGGACAGTGATGATAAAGACTGACAGTGAACAAACGGAGCCTCACTGTGAAGCCAAAAATAAATAAATACATAAAAAGAATAAAAAAAAAAAAAAACAACTTCATAACCCTGAGGTGAGGGCACAGATGCAGGAGTCACCATCAATAAGCAGAAATAATAATAAGTTACAGAACGTGAGGAGACTCATCACAGTCTGTGAACCTGGACAAGGAGTCACTGTGGAGGGATTAAAGGAAAAGCTTTGACCTATAATCCAAAATATAAACAAAAATCTGTTAAATTAACTGGAGGAGGAAGAGTTTACGTAACAAAAAAACTTGAGTGGGATCGGCACATCGGAGGTGATCGGACACGAATGGCTGAAATCACTCATTTATGGGAGAGGAACAAAACCCTGTAACTAACCCAAAGTTATTTCTGAACCAGCCGATCAAATCCTGCCGTAATTCTATTGTTGTTTGGGCAAAAACAGAAAAATCAGAAGATGACGTGTGTGTAAAAGGTTTGTTCTAAAGCTCAGATCTAGGAGGAGAAAACAATCAGGAGCTTTGTTACAAACGCATTGTTTTTCTAAGAGCGGCTGCTGAGTGACACACAGCGGTATGAAAAGCTGCACTGACATCTAAAAAGACAAACAGAGATGTACCAAAGTCCTTTTTCCCATCAGAAACCTTTAAAATATCATAACTAAAAGACTCGGCAGCACACCTGGATCCCAGTTTAGCCTCGTTTTACAACATTTTAACAAGAAGAACGAACGAGTCGGCTGTTTACATCCATCCAAAATCTATATTCTTTCTTTGGAGATTAAAAAATACCCCATTTCTATAAACAAACATTCCCGCTCTATACGGTAATACGAAAATTCAGCCTCCCAAAGAGGAGAAAACCCGGGTGCAAACCAGTGGTTGCTTTGAGCCTAATGAGCTCATCCCGTGAGCCTTTTTAGAAGTTCACATGTGAACCTTTGTCTGACGTGAGCGGGGTCCAGCTCAGGTTGAATGCCCGCCGGGTCGCCAGCACGTGGAGCTGAAAATCTGACCTTAATGTCTGTGCTGCACTCCTCATGTAAACATGGTCAGTTAAACGTGTGACCTTCGCAAGAACCAGCCCCTAACCCTCCCTCAGCCACGCTGGAGAGGGCTTTTGCTTTTTAAAAATCCAAAATAAGGAAAAATGTGCAACACAGTAAAACCTCTACTTACAATGGCCTAAACATACGAATTTTCCAACATCCGAAGTGAAATTCAATCAAATATTCGACTTGACACCTGAAGTAAATTTCCAACATGACGCCGAAGACATAGAAAAAATATATATATATATAAAAATCAGATGAAAATAAATAAGCTAATTAGTTTAAAGTTCGTGTAGTGAAAGCTAGAGTAAGTTAGTTCCTGTATCTCAGTCTCCACCTCTACCTCCGTCCAGTCGCTGAGGTAAAGTGCCAATAAAACCCCCTTTCATTGATTATTTCTTTATAATTTATTTCTTTTTACATATTTCTTATAAAATGCATTTGTTTTATTGCTATGTGTAATTATCTGCAGTGTTTATTAAGGAGTTATCGTAGGTTTTTGGGCTGTGGAACGAATTATAGGAATTACAGTGTATTCTGATGGGAATATTTGAACCAAGATACGAATATTTTAACATACGAAGTAGGTCCTGGAACGAGTTAAATTCGTATGTAGAGGTTCTAATGTATTCCATTTCCACAAAAGCGTGGTGCTATCGTTTCTGCTGTGTCTTTTGATGCAGAACAAACCTTTGCGTGTGTTCTCAGTCACGTCCACCCCGAACTGGATGATGTCACCGGACAGGACCTCGCAGGGCGGACTCTCCTCCGAGCCCCGACTCAGCCGCTGGCTGTTGATGAACGTCCCGTTGCTGCTTTTAGTGTCCTGCAGGTAGAACTGACACACAAACGCAACAGGTAAGAATAATGAGAGTGAACATAGCCAACAACATCACCACAAATACAACCGACAGGAGCCCAGGGCTCTGTTGGAGGAAACGAAAAAAAAGATAATTTCACATGAAACTGTGGCTCATAATGGTGGAAATGCAATTTCACAGGAGTCATTTAGTACTTAGACTATAATTCAAGACATAATGCCACCTTTAGACAGCAGGGAGGATTGAAACAGACCGTAATAAGCTAGCTGTGATAATTCTGTTGTCAGGATAAAGAATGTTTGTGCTCAAATATCTAAAGTCCCCATCGAATCCCTTCTCCTCCCTAAAGAAAACCAAAACAAATATCCCCCAATGAGATAAAAATCCACTGTCTTCCTCTACGATAAAGTATTAGGGCCACATTTTTAAAAACAGGAGATCAAAAACGTTATTAAATATGAGGAGAATAAAGTCGTAAATATTCTAAATGTGGCCCTAATACTCCGTCGTACTTCCTGAAATGTTGGATTTATTATATAATTTGTACCTTTAAAAGCCAGAATGTTTTTATTAGTTCCACTGTTTGTTTTTTTATTCCAATCAAATTTATTTGAATATGTGATTTTCTAAATGCCATAATTTTTAGAGCAGTTTGTGGGAAAAGCTGATATTTTTTTGATTGACCTAAGAAATAATGCACCAAAAGAAGGTTTTTTGTTTTTAACCCCAAGTCTGTTTTCACCAGAGGATGATGCCGTCTGTCTCAGAAATCTATCAATCAAATATCGTACACATGTTATTAAAGGGGAAAAAAGCATGTTACAGCATGTTACAGCATGTTTTCCCCTATTTTAGGACTTCTTTGTTCATATACGACTAATTGCTTTCCTCTTGTTAATATGTTTGCAAATTAATCTCAAAGCTGATTTGTTGTTCCATCATCCAGAGACTCTGAATGGCACGGACAACACAGAAACATTTCATAACACTTAAAGACCCAGAGGCGGGAATCCACCAAGACGACAACGAAAACCGCGATAGGAGGAAAACGCCAACAGCCACAGTCAACCACCGTCCACGGGAGATCCACACACACACATGCGCACACACACACACACACACACACACACACACACAGACACACACACACGGAGGACACCGAAAGCACACTCAGAGAGCCGTCTGAGCGCCGGGACGCCTGAGGCCTGTCTGTGTGGCGCTCCGCGTTCATTCATCAGCTCTCCCTCCTCCGTCATGACTGAAGCCCGGAGAGCCGTCCTGCTGAGTGGAGGAGCGGAGAGAGAGAGGCAGAAAGAGAGAGAGAGAGAGAGAGAGGATGGACGGGCTGAGGGCCAGGACACAACCAGGCCCCGCGCCGCTGTTTATCCCGCCGCAGTGTGCTGCAAAGTGCCACCAAATCGCGTTTTACGATGCCTTTACCCACACAAAACACGCACCGCTACCTCCCGTCCCCATGGCAACCCGGAGATGGGGAGGGAGGGACCTAACTATAGAGCTTTTCACCCAGCAACAACACATACACACACACACACAGACACACACACACACAGCGTATACCGGCCATATGCTCCCTACACGCCTGCATCTATAGCACCGTAAACATGGCGTCATGCAGCCCGGAGCAGCAGCAACCCGCTCAGCACGCCGCCATCGATCCTAAAAAAAAAAACTTTGCCCCGTAACTTCTGCTGGATTTGGTCTGCAACAAGCCAACGCCACTTTTTTTTAACCTTCCTATACCACTTTCAGGCCATTTTCTACATCACAAGACCAAAGAATACAGTAGAACCTCTACTTAGGAATTTAACTCGTTCCAGGACCTACTTCTTTTGTATAAATATTCGTATGTTGGTTCAAATATTCCCATAAGAACACACTGTAATTCCTGTAAATCGTTCTACAGCCCAAAAACTTACGATAACTCCCTAATAAATACTGCAGCTAATTACACATAGCAGTATAACAAATGCATTATATAAGAGAGATGTCAAAAGAAATTAATTCTAAAGAAATTAATCAATAAAAAGGGGTTTTATTGGCACTTATTGGCAACGGAGGTAGAGGTGGAGACTGAGATATAGGACGTACCCCAACTTACTCAATACGTGAACTTTAAACTGATTTAGCTTTTTTATTTTTAGTTCATATTTATATTTTTTTCTATGACTTCGACGTATGTTGGAAAAATTTACTTTGGGTGTTGAGTCGAATATTTGATCGAATTTCACTTCGGATTTTGGAAAATTCGTATGTTTAGGCCATTGTAAGTAGAGGTTGTGCTGTACATAAATAATAGAATTCACGACAAAGCAACTCTTGGACATAAAGAGAAAACATTTTTAACGTTTAAAGGTAGAAAACCAGGTCAGACTCGGTTAGGAAGTGAGATTCCCATTGAATCCAGACATTTTCTTAGTTATGTGGTAAAAAAATAAAAAAATAAATCCTAATTTTGAGGGAAATCCTGCCTGAACATACTGGCAATAGACTGTCTGACTATGTGTCCATCAGCTGGATGTGAGCAGAACAAAGCGGCAAACTTTTTTTTAAGGAAAACTTTAAAGATGATATGACTGGAAGATTAGATTTTTTTTTGTTCTAAACTACATACAGAAGAAAAAAAAAAACTGCGAATGAACTACATATGAGCGTTGAATTTCAGCTGGGGTGGGCTCAGCCCCTTCCCGTCCACATCACAGCTCAGATTTCATCGTCCTCCTCGAATGCAGCGGATCAAACTCCACAGCGGTTCTGAGTGTTTGGGCATGACATCATTAATCACTGCAGTACTTTTCCAGAGGGAGGCCCTCAACCAAACCGTTAAATCGCGGTGGGGACTATTTTAGGCAGGCGGTGCGTTTCTTAAAGCTCAAAACAATCTAACCATAAAGAGCCCCGAAAGAATGTCATGTAAAAATCTATTTTTAAGGAAATGCAAGAGACTGGATCTCTTCATTTTGACATCTTTCTGTACAGTTGTGCCTTTTTTCCCCCGTTTCTTCAGTCCAAACCTTCAGCATAAACATTCAACAAAGACTAAACACCACCTGCGTTTGTTTTAAGGTCACAGAATTAAAACCTTTTTTCAATATTCTGGGGTTTGTTCACTGTTCATCTCAATAGAAAGTGAAGAAAATCAACCTAAAATTAAATGAATAATTGAATATTTGAAAAAGGATTTAGTTTTTAAAGGTGAAGAGGAATATTCCTGTTTTTTTTCCACTGCGTTGGATCACATGAACGCAACACTTGTTAAACAAATCTCCGCTTCCAGCTCCTGCACCAGCATTCCAGCAGCACTTCCACCCACGAGCGGCGCATTTCTCTGGGAAACACAGCCCTCCTTTATCCCTCAGCGGCCTTATCTCATCCCCTCCCTCCCCTCCTTCTCCGTCGGCTGAAGGAACTCCGGGTTTGCTTTTTCGTTAATTGTCCTCACCCTCCAAAGAACACAGCGCAAACCATCAACTGGCAGCCAACAGCTACAACGACCACTTAACCAGTCAGGAGGTCAACACATGACACCGGCCGGGTCGGAGGCAGCGCGCACACGGACACACACAGACCCACACAGACCCACACAGACCCACACAGACACACACAGACACACACGGACACACACGGACACACACGGACACACACGGACACACACGGACACACACGGACGCATACGGACACACACACAGACGCACAAAGACTGACACACAGACACATACAGAAGCACACAGACGCTCACAGACACAAACAGACACATACAGAAGCACACAGACACACACAGACACACGGACACACACGGACACACACAGACACACACAGACACACACAGACACACACAGACACACACAGACACACACAGACACACACAGACAGACACACAGACACATACAGAAGCACACAGACACATATAGAAGCACACAGACACACACAGACTGACACGCAGACACATACAGACGCACACAGACATACACAGACACACACAGACGCACACAAACACATACAGACGCACACACAGACGCACACAGGTTAGGAGAAAGTCACAGTCATATGACAGATAATTCCCACCGAAGCACTCGCGCACACACACACAAACACATGCACACACACACATACACTAAAGGTTTTACCACAACTTAAATGAATTCCACTTTTGAGCGAGGCATGTGACTTCTCCAGCATCCTCAATTTACTCTCGTGTGAGAGAGAGGTGTCCGTTCACAAAGGAGTCTTCCATTTTTTTTCACTGGGCTAGCGACACATTTTACCCAAATATTCACTCTGTCCTTGAAAAGAAAAGCTGCTTTTGTGTGAGCCACATTAATTAATAACAATGTAATAAGAAATGAGAGGCCTTTTTTCCTTATTATTTGTCCCGAGGTCCCACTGAGCAGCGCGGCGGTTCGGAGATAAGATGATTTCCTTTGTTAGGAGGGGTGATAAAATGCTTTTACAGGGAACAGCACGAAGCTGGGCCAGTAGGGACACATTTTTCACTCTGAGGCTCGATAAGCTTGGTCACGAACCCTCAAGACCAGCCAGAAAACACAGGGGAAAGCAGCTCAGCCGGGAAAGTGACTCTGAACTTCCTACGGCGTCTCATTTAGACGCGTGCGCATGTGAAACTGCCACTCAACTGTGGGAAGAAATAACCCAGAAACAAAGCTCTGACTGTGTTTGCTCCCATCGCTCTCTGAAAGCTTTGATGGGAGAAGCACAATCAACAACACGGAAACAGCCAACAAGTAATCCAGTAAATCTGTGACGGCCACGAAGTCAAGTGGAAGGTCAAACACTGCTAAAAAAAAAAGCCTTTAACAATTCCTGTTAATAATCACCGAGAGCACTTAAAGAGCTGTGCGTGTCTAAGGATTGGTCACACCACAGGAGGGGCAGCGAGGCGTGAGATCAGCTCTGTTGTTCCCCGAATGGACGGATCCGTCACGCTGGAGGCAGCGCGACACGACTGGTGTGCCATAAATCCGTTTATTCGCACCGCTGGGAGCAACGGCCGCCTCGAGGAAAAACACGAACGGCCTCACAGATGAACAAGACGCCTGTTCCCGAAAAGCATCGGACGGCCCCCCCGGGTTCCCCACAAAAGTTCTGAGTGATTTAACGCAGCCTCTAGGCTACCTGATCCCACCGGGAGGGTCCAATAATTCACACCTGCGTCTGGGTTTGGGCTTTTCTACGCTGCACTTTTGGGGTTGGAGAATTTAGGTGGACCGGAGCTCGGTTTAACTTCCGAACCCCTCCACAAGAAGCGGACTTTCCGAGGAAACAAAAAGAGTTGTCACAATTCTTTAATACAGACATCCTATAAAGCAGTGTTTTTCAACCTTTTTTGAGCCAATGTACAGTTTTTCATTGAAAAAATCTCAAGGCACACCAACCAAAAATGTTAAACAAATCTGTAGCCGCCTATGGTAACCCTATAGTTATTCTTATTTTATTCTTATCTTATGTTAAGTGTCTTGAATAGGAATCAAATAAACATAAAAATGTATTTTTATCATATTTTATATTTCTTCTTTCAAATTGCCCTTAACATGTCCACTTCAATATACAAAATATATATAAAATCTAGTCATAAGGAATTATTACACGATTACGCCACCAGGCACTAGAACAGCACAGACTCTCAAAAATGGCCTATTTGCAGAAAATTAATTCCTTATCAAAAAATCTTTTTAGACCAATTAGGTGAAATAGGATGATTTTCTACGGCACACCTGACCATCACTCGCGGCACACTAGTGTACCGAGGCACAGTGGTTGAAAAACACTGCTATAGAGCCTTATAAATGCTGATTCCACAGACTTGACTGACTGTAATCGATTTAAATGCATCATCCTTGACAGAATATAGACGGTTTTATTCTGGTTATTTAAAGATTATTATCTAATAACACAGGGATCATGCTGCCCTTCACACTCTTCTAACTAATGAACCAAACTCCAGCAGCAGCAACAGGCGTGAAAAGGAGGTTAGTTCAGCACACAGATGAGAGCATAGCCAACCTAAAACACATCCAGCACGTAGCTCTGTCCACTCATTAACCGGATCAGCTCAGGACACATTTTTGTTCAAAAAGGAAGCAATTAGGATTCAAATCCAGTCGTTTCTGAAGGCCTGCTCCGTGTGTGTGCTAGCATAAAGCTCCCCATTCTTATTCAAAGTTAACCCGGGGCGCTTTTGAAGCTCGGGGCTGACATTTAGCACGGGGAGAGTCCCGACAGGTTATAGAGCATCTGTGAGGAAGACTGCAGATGGAGACGAGGCCGCAGAGGGCCGGCTCCCAGCATGCACTGGTGCACAGAGCCGGCTCCCAGCATGCACCGGTGCAGAGAGCCGGCTCCCGGAGGCCTGGCCCGCTGCCACCATCTCCAAAAGAGGCTGTTAGCTGCTTCTGGCAAACGGAGGAGGCATTTTATCAGCGAGCATATTCCTGCCGCAGGGTGTTTAGACTTCCCTTTAAAGCGAGCATGAACGCACGTGTGCTAAAACTGACCAGAAAGGACAAAAGCAGCATACCTGTGACGTTCAGAATTAATTATAAGGAGTTTTTTTTTTTTAAACTTTCTGGAATTGATTAACTTCTTCAATCAGAATCAAATAAAAAACTCAATTCTATCAGTAAGGAGCAAGAGGAAGCATTTTTAATCAAGCAGTGTTGTGTTAAACTTCCTTTTGAGATAACATACGTTGACCACTTTTATTACACGGCTTCCCTGGTCCTGCCTGGGGCAAATATTTGTTAAACCTTGTGATAATATATATGTACAGAACACCGGGTTACTACCAATGTCCTGATGCCAGTAAGGACACGTATTGTACAGCTCAGTGCACTCAGGAGAAATCTGATCTTTAAATTAAGACCAAAAGTGAAATGATCCTAAGGTAAGGAGTCTGAATAGCCTATTTATAGTTTTAAAGTGTACCAACACAGCGATAAGCTGAGAGAGGCGGGTGATGTCGACAGCATCCTCCGCTCTGTTTCAGGAAATTACGAAAAGTCCAGAGTCAGGACGGGTTGCGTAAGCAGTGGGTCGGCCACAAACGGCTTCACCTGTCGTCTCGCTAAACGGAAAACGCGTCCCCTCCTCCGCCGTTTGGCGGCCACTTTCCTCTGGGCTCAGATCGTGTGCAGCTGGGGTGGGAATGTTAATCTTTCCTCAGGTTCCTGGGATACTTAGACGGATTTAGCGGCCTGTAAGAAGTATGCGTATAAATAGAGCCGGTGCAGAAAAAGAGTGATGTAACAAACGTCGGCGTGGTTAACGGGCCCTCGGCGTTCCCACACTCCTCAGCGCGTCTGGTGACTCGCACCGGGGAAAAACCCCGCCCGCCCCCCCCCCAAAACCGGGCAAAAGCTTAGGAGCCCACGTGAGGGACGAAAACCTGCTCTTTTCCCCTTCTCTGAGGATTTACCTGAGTCTTTGCACTCACCAGGAGCTGTCTGAAACCAGGGGACTCGAGTAAATCAAGGGAAAAACATGCACAAGTACAACTTAAATAATTAATTAAATGATCAATTAGCTATTTTAGTCCTCACAAGAGACGATAATCACATGATAGCCGCTCATTTTTATGGGATGGCATGATGTTAAATATCTTTTTAAAAAGGTACTAGCCTTTAAATCCACTTCCAGCATGTTGTTCTGAGCACACACACGATGCCAAAGCCCCGTCTGCCGGGGGGGTCTTCCTGCCAACGCTGTCTTACTCCATTAAACGGGAACGTACACACAGAGATATTTAGAGTGTTGGCTAGCTGTCGACTGTCGGCTGGAGAAAAGCAGCTCTGCCCAGCGTTGGTGTTCAAACTGAGGCCGCTGCCGTGTCTCACAGTGGCGGCTATAAAACATCTATTAAAGCGATTAGTGTTTTCAGCTCCCTACGTAAAGATCTTAGAACAACTCGGAGTAGCTCACTGTATAAAGGTAAATAAAGACCGAAAGCAACAGTCTGAAAGTCTTATGACCAAACTGTAGAGAACATATCAAATGCTCAAAGTGAGAGTTTGAATGGGTTTTAAGTGTTCGGGTGGTAAGGGGTCAGGATCGTGAGTTTATGAAGCTCTTCTCCTGATACAAGAAGCAGCATTTGGTTTACCGTCATGGCATCTACCCATCAGCATCGATGAGGTCTTTAAGATGCTCAGATGTCCCTCTCATTAATCTGGAGGACGCCGGACTGTCCATGAGGTCCAAAAACACGAGGCCTGTTTTAAATGCAGAGCTCCAAGACGGCCTAAAGACGCGTAACAGTGTTTTCCAGCCCTGTCCCTTGTTAGGAGACACGTCTCAAGGGTTTCTGGATCTTTTATAAGTGTTATGCAAAGCAGACGATAGCATATTAAAAGTAGGAAATCCCAACTAGTGGCAGAACCTGTGCTGAACTTTATCCAAAGGACTCTCTTCAGAGCTCAAGCTAAATCCGGTTGTGGTATTGACCCATTAGCAATAACCTGATCGTGTTATTGACTCATTCCCAATAAACCTAATTAGTTACATGTTACAAGTACCACTTACTTTACAGCCTATTGACGTGCCGTTCCCATCTTTTCTGAGATGTCCTGCTATCAGATTCAACTCCTGAGCTCTTTTCTTTGCCAGAAAGATAGTCTCACTTTAACATTTGAAATGTTTTGTGTGTTTTAAGTTAATATGAATGTTTGTTAAGGAGACTAGCAACTCAATGAGTTGTGTTTTGGTGTACACCCGTTGTGGATGTGGGGCTGTAAGGGGCCAGATTTCAGTCCGGGCCGTGCCGCTCGGGTCTGGTTCGCTCTTCCTGGGGTGGTTTGTGCTCCCGAAGCAGCAGCTCCACAAAAGGTTCAGGGAGTGGAGGAGTTTTTGCTAATGAAAAGTGAGCACACCCAAGGCCAACAGCAGCCTAATGACTCATGTGCTGTTAGGCAGTGCGTGCCGCGTGTCCTCAATACTACCTGACAACTAGCGCAACAACAACGGGATTTCTATGCGAGTGGATATGGGAATGCCCCCAGGAGAAGAACGGCTGCCGGGGGGGGGGGGTCAACATGATCAAACAAATCATTATGAATCCACCACAAAGCTTGGCTGCTTGATAAAAAGGAGAAGAACAGATTCGGGATGGCCTAAAACATGTGGAATGCCACAGGTGCCGACGTGTTCTTCCGAAATTCAACCAGAACAAGAACCAGAGGGACACGCCAAAGTGCTTGGATCTGATTTGTACCTAAACCTCTGTGAAAACGTGCGGTTCAGCACGTGGCGTCAAAAGATTCAAACCCAACAAGCTGGAAGAACTGGATGGTATCAGGCGATACATTCTGAGAAAAAAATGAAATTATGTTAAAATTTTAAATCATATACAGAACCTCTATTTACGATGGCTTAACCATACGAATTTTCCAAAATGCGAAGTGAAATTCGATCCAATATTCAACTCGACACCCGAAGTAAATTTCCAACATATGACGCTGAAGTCATAGAAAAAAAAACTTAAATACATAAATTTAACAAAAATAATTTAAGTTGGTTTAAAGTTCATTTAGCTATGTGTAATATTCTGCAGTATTTATTAGTAGTAGTTATTTTGGGGTATTTGGGCTTTGGAACGAATTATACGAATTACAGTGTATTCTTATGAGAATATTTGAACCAACAAACGAATATTTTAACATACAAAGTAGGTCCTTGAGAGAAATCAATTCGTCTGTAGAGGTTCTACTGTATCTCCTTTGCCCTTGGGGCCTCTTCAGATGTTCAGTGCTGGGATTTGCCAAACATCTATCAGCGATCAACCTCAGTCGGGCTCAAAGCAAGCAACCAACATAAAGCTGACTTTAAATACAAATGACTGAGCTTTTTCATAAAAAAAAAAAAAAAACAAACGCTTAAAATGATATGTTCTGTTTTGACCTGAATGTTCCCCCTGTGAGATCCAGGTTTTGACTTGCCCACCAATTTTTTGACTTCAGGCCAAAACAAAAAGATGAAACTTTCTGAGCTTCTTCGACCACCCATTAATCCTCTCATCCCTGTGTGGGTTTCCCCTGAATTATCTTCACCTCTGAGCTCTAAATCTGCAGGGTCGAACCCACATGAAGCAGAAATGCGATAAATGTCCTGATCTCATCCACGGACAAACCGACATCGGAGCCAACGGGAAAAACGAGACCGATAACAGAAGATTTACGGCTGTAACCGGCCCTGCTGGTTTCACAGGTATGCTCGCTGGATTGTGGAATTTAAAAAATAAACAAAAAAAACGACATTATTCGCTAGCTGGGGAGGCTTTTGGGAGTCTTGTGGTGAAGTTCTTACGCGTTACAGACGAAGTCTCCCAGAGAGATTAGCCTGGTCTGATCAGGTCAGCTGGCACATGTTAAGGCTCAGCGCTCACTGACCCGACGGATGAATGAGTGAGTGGATAAGTCAGTGATGAAACAGGGTTACAGAGATATCCTCTGTGAGTCCTACTTATTTAGCTTTATACTCGCCAGTCTGCAAACAAGCTAATGAAGGGCCAGGCGGAAAACCTTTCAGTCTTTATGTCCATTTTTAAGGAGGAGGCTATGTTCGACGTTCAAAGAACTCCTAATTAATCCGAGTATTTTTGGTATAATACTGAAATGTTAGTCATCTTTTCAACCAATAATCAGAATCCCAGAGTTGTTAGGTTCCATCTTAATGGTCTTAAAAGTTCCTTTTAGCCCATTGTAACACTTTATTTTATGGACTGGAACACAGGGAAGTAATCCCATATAAAACACTCTCAGCCTTTCCATCAACAATCACGACAACATAAACTTTCCCTTCTTTTAAGGAGGTTAAACAATCTGGGCCCGTCTCATCTGACGGCTGCAGTGTTCAAGTAGGGGACTAATTTGCTCTCCCGAAAGCAGGAAGTCCGATTATCTCTGGGCTCCTCCAACATCAAGGTTCACAAACTCCCAATCTCTGGACCCCCGGGGAGACGGGAGAAGCAGCTGGGGCCGCCGAGCCGGAGTCAGGCCCAGCTGCCATGTGTTTTATTAATCAGGATATCGGAGGTCATTTGTTTATGCACCCGCACAGATATTTTTAGACCGTACCAAGCTGTAACAAGACTAATTTATACGATCATTTTGTGACCATACAGATGCACAGAGTTAGATATGTTCTCTCTCCTCGACATTTCCGAAGCTCTTTGGGAAGATACCACCTCCAGAATGGGAGGGTAAAAATAGGCCCCGGACTCGTAAACACTCCAATAAAACCAATTAGAAAGAAATCTGCTGGTCACTGAGCCAAGTGACAAGTTCATCCATCACAAACCAGTCACTCCCGTTCGTCCCTCGGAGCATTCCTTTGTCGCATAGACAAAAGGCTGCGCGCCAACCCATAAGAGCAACCTGTCCGCTTTACTCCACACGGCATTTTAGACCATTCCAGTTTCAGCCGCAGAGCGTTCGTCCACCCCACGGTGCCGAATAAAACCGGCCTCATCTCGGAAACGGAGCACGTCAAGGGAGACCCAGAGCGGCTTTTTGGACAAACTAAAAATGCAGATTCAGCCAATGAGCAGCGCTCGTTGTGAGAGGGGAACCTGCAGGCTCTGCTCAGATAAGCAGGGTCTGGGCCATGTGCTGTCTTTTCATCATCTCAACACCACATATTTTGAATCGGTTCGTTGTTTGTAAGCACTGTGTCATAACTTCCGCTGTGAAAATGGAAATGAAGCGCACAGGGAAGTTAATTATACCGACTGCAGATTTAAAAAGGTGAGCGGCGATGATCCCCCGCCCAATCAAGAGTCCATACGTAAACCTTTTACTTCGACCTGCTTTAGAAAATTAGGATTACATGAAATAGAAATCCTTATGCCTGCAGACACACAGACTGATAAAGGCACGGTTGAGTCGAACCATCATAGGAGTTTAATAAGGGGAAATTCTAGTGTATCTATATATACATTTCCACTTTACTGTTTACAGAAATATGGACCTTTAGAGTGAGTTCAAAACACCTACAGGCTCATTTGAGTTAGGTTCAGTTTTTTTTGTACAATTCTGGTAGGACTAGCATGTTCACCTGAGTTTAAAGACGTGTAGAAATGCTCACTGCTAAAATGATGCTAAATCTGCTGCAATCTCACCAAAATGAATGGTAGAAGCTTTTTCCTCCTCAGACCTGGTCAAATTATCTTTTAAACTAAGATACTGAAGCATTTTGTGAACCATCCCACTATTTCTACAACAGCCAATACAAAGAGCACAAGAACCAGCTGTTGATTTAGTGACTATTATCGTTTTTTTCCATATTCATTGCTTTGTATCATTATGACATGTTAACATATTTTTTTATAGAGCTGAGAGCTGAGTGATTTGAGGAAATGAAGAGGGAAAGAAAACAAGTCAAATTTCCCAGAAAGATAAGGACCAGGGATACAGCACCTTCACCCTTAGGACATAATAATATACCCATGTTTCCTGTTTCTACATTCCTAAGTTGCGCATTCTTTACATGTGGGTCTACATCTATTTTGTCCTTAAACGATCAGTCTACAACAGCACTGAAGTTCATTTAAAGCCAAACAAAGACCCGCTTCACAATACAGACATCTGCCTGTACCATCATCAGCCTCTGACACAGGATATACGGGTACAAACAAAAGTGTGGACACATCTAACTATTTCTTCTGGACTATCATGCTTAAAGCTGGTTCTGAATGAATCCTTAGGAATGTGTGATCCACGGCGTCCATAGGTTTATCCCTGTGGAGGGGAAAAGATGACGCCACTCACGTCAGTATAAATAGCTTATGCTTTGTGCACACACACACACCAACACACGGAGTATTTCAGAGTCCCTACATGCCACATAGCAGGGGTAATCCCAGTGCTGCCTCAGCCTGCTCGACCTGTTCAGCACACAAACCACAGACACACTCCAGATGGCACGGATTGATCCGAGATGAGGATTTTTAAGTCGAGTTTGGCTGCACAGATGAATTTCTGTGTTGACTTTAAGTCGAGATGAGACAAAGTACATTTTTCTGGTCCAGGAATGAGTTAATCCTGTGAGTAACAGCAACCTAGAATACTCATCAAACCAGTCAAACCTCGCGCCCAGTCACATCCAATTTGGGGGAATCACTCAAAAATACTTTTTTTTTTGTCAAGGGATGACGAATAGATTAGCTTTAAAGATAAAAATATCCCCTGCATATCGAGATAAATAGTTCAGGTTTTTCTTTTGACTGTTCTCGTGTTGGTTTTTAATATTTTTACGAGACGCATGCATAAAAATGGGCTGTTGTGCTGATAAAACTGACAGAAATGTATCAAATTAACCAAGCAATAAATTCAATTTCATTCAACAGTGGAAAACTAGGTTTGTAGTCATTAACTCCGAATGCTACGGATAAGGGAACCTTTGTTTTCAAGTTATTTATTAAATGCAGCGTTCCAAATGCGGAAGCAATGTTACAAGAAATAGAACAAAAACTCGATTTAGAAAAAAATATGGTGGGCCAGTGTCCAACAGCCAGCCACACGTATTGCTTTTAGCGTTTTAAAGTCTGTAAAAATATCCTTATTCTGATCTTTGTGCTAATTCAATGGCTCGGTCTTACTGAAATATCCACCTGCGAGTTCTAGCAGACTGGAAATAAAACAAGGACAAAAGTTTCACAATATCAACTGGTTCAGAAGTTTTAGTTTGTCCTGACAGACCAAGAGTAAGTGATCCTGAAATGGGATGGTGGTTTTCAATCAGACAAACAAGTCACACTTCGAGTCAAACCTGTGAATAATGTGGATTACACATTAATCACATTCCCTGTTCAGAGTTGGTTATTTGTTAATGGACTGCATTCATATTAGGCTTTCGTATCTGCTCGTATCTGCCACTCAGGGCAAACTGCCCATTTTCCAACCCCCCCCAAAAACTTAAAATGATGCTCTAAAATTAAATTTGTTCACCGTGTTTCCAAAGGAAAACCTTAACAAGCAGGGGTGGCAAATCCAGTCCTGGAGGCCTTCTGTCCTGCAGGTTTTTAAGACAGTTTCCTGCTTCTGCACACCCGATTCTGGTTTAAATTGGATCGTCTCTAGACATAGCTAAGCTTTGCAGAGGCCTGCTAAGGCCACGTAGATGTGAATCAGGTGTGTTGAAACAGGTCAACCTGGAAAACCTACAGGTCAGGAGGACCCTGGCGGAAGAGGAGGAACAAGGCATCAAAGCATCAACCAATGAATGTCTTGAACAATTCAGGATAAAAGTGTTTTACCTTTCCGGTCTTGTGGTCGAACCACACAAGAGCGTGATTCCTGGACAGCACCTTGCAGTCGAACGTGGCATTGTTCTGGGCCGGCCGGCACCGGGCCACCGACCTGCCGATCTTGACCGGCTCGTCCAGGTACACATGCCGCTCCTGGAATGGGTGCGAGTTTGGTCGGCAGGCGAACACGGCCAGGGCTGAAGGCATTGACTTTGGCTTGAGAGTGTTACTCCAACCAGAGACGAGGGGCAGACTTTCCTGATCCAGATTGGCAGGGGGGTTCGTCGCAATCCGCAGTGAATGAAATTGAAAATATCCGTGGCCCGTGGTCTAGGCTAGATTCCAAGTCGCGTAATCTTCTAGGCACTAACTGATGAGCATTGTCCACTGTACACACCCCAAGACAGCAGCGCTTTCCCCGCTGTGAATTTAGCAAGACTCCCCTGTGCTTAAAGAGGGAAAATAAAAAAAACAAGAGGTATAAAAAAGACAAGACATTCCTTTCACTGACAGTCCATTAAAGCTACATAACGACACTTAGATCTGTCAGCAAACACTATATACAGACCAAGGTGCCATGTGTCAAGACATACATGACTGAGTATAGCTCTGACAGTCTGGCAAACAGCCCCTCACGTCCATCAAACTATTCAAGCAGCGAAGCAGGCGAGTGGGGGGGGAAAAAAAACCCAGTGACTTGCCAAACTTGGGGTTCACTCAAACCAAACGACAGCAGTTCTTTCGGCTACATATCATCCGACCTGTCATTTAATCGGGTTATCGCGCGCCTTTTGGGCTGGGATGTTTTTAACCCGCAGCAAGCAAGCTAGCACGGGCACGCCACCAACGGTTTTCGCCAACATTTACCGTCTAACGACGTGCCAACTATTGTCCAAAGGGGGTTGTCGTTTACGGAGCCGTGCGAGGAGTGACAATTTCGCCCTGATACAGGGAATCTTATCTGGCCACCTCACGTCACCACTCCCTCCAAAGACCGCTAATGACACCTAGCAAGACTGCACACAAGAACCCCCCCTGAGTTATGAAACCCTACCTTTACACCTAAGGCTCGCCAACTAAAGTGTTTTCCGTGTCCTCGTTGTCTGCTTTAGTCCTTAAAGAAACCCCGTCTGGTTGAACGGGGGGATTAGAAGGTCGCCTTGTAACACTAAAATGCTAATTGGCTAGCTTGTGGACAAACGGAGCGCTATCACTCGGCCAACGCTTTCTGGCGATGGACCAGCAAGCTAGGCTAAGCTAATGAGTGCTGACAAAGTTATCATTCAGGTCTTCAAACGTTTTCTCTCCGCCCTTCTCGACCAGCTCGCCTACCGAATGGATGCGATATGCCATCCCTGTTTCCCGTAGCAATTAAAACCAGCCGGCTAGCGTATCTCGCCGCTACAGACCCTGCAAACGAGCGTTAGCATGAAGGTGAGCCACCTAGCAGTTAGCCGGCTAACTGACAGTCAGCGGAGGCAGACGCGGAAAAAAAAAATCGGGAGTTTCTTGACTGCGGCTCCTCGCGCATCACACCGACACCGTTTATCTTCCAGGGAAAACGCAGCGGGAGCCACCGGTTACACCGACGGAGTCTGCGGCAGTCCACCTCGAGTTTGCCCCGATCGATCAGTACTACAGCCGTCGCCTTCCTTCATTTTTCTGGAAGGAACGTAGAAGAAGTTGTCCTCCTCCGCAAGTCCCCGCCGCCATACTGAAACTAGAGAGCAGAGACAGGCGTGGTGCGTTCACTGACCCAATCACACAAACTCCGCTCATCGCTGAGCTCATTACATCAAGTGGTGTTTGCAACTTAGATAGATAGATAGATAGATAGATAGATAGATAGATAGATAGATAG
>CAJRST010033334.1:3100083-3123619 GCA_907169785.1 Menidia menidia
TAGATAGATAGATAGATAGATAGATAGATAGATAGATAGATAGATAGATAGATAGATAGATAGATAGATAGATAGATAGATAGATAGATAGATAGATTTTGATCTGGTATTTGTAATTGCAAAGTACACTTATTGAATTATTTATCTTTTCTCAGTATTTCAGTAAAACTTTTTCAGCCTTAAGGTTTTATAAAGAAAATTTATATATATTTTAATATCACATTTTTTTTAAATAGATTTTGCTTTCAACTCTTCTTTTTGCAACAGATTGAATCTTCCTCGTGGATAGGAATAAAAAAACAATCTTTTCCTTTAAAAAATATTCCTTAAATATTTGCAGTAATTACAACTGTACAGCTTTGCTCAATCCCTGCAAAACATTGCTGTAATCTACTAAAGTCACTTTAGTGTTTCACTAATTTGTAATTTCCATTAGAGGGCTTTATCCAGGTGACTTGCTTTAAAGACTGGGACAGCAGGGTGGGGAAGGGTAGGGTGGGGTGGGCTGGCGTGGGAGGAGATCAAATTCTGCTTATGGCTCCAGAAATGTCCCTGCTGTGCTCTGGTGAGGCGACAGCTGAGACTAAATCAATGTTAGATGAGACAATAGAAGAGCAAGGAACAAAGTATTACTGTCACTTTTTGGTGTTTAATGCAGCAATCGTTTAATGGAAAATCTGGACAAATTATTATGTGCTTCTCGTCATTGTGCGTTTTTTCCCCAATTAAAATAATTGTTTTTCACCTTCTCTTTTCATCTGAGGCTACATGCAGAGTGAAACGCAGACATGCCAAGAAACAAGTCTGACGACTGAAAAAAGCAGCTTTGATTTCCCTTCTATACTGTGAAACATAATTACAATTCTAATCTTCACTTTCATTGACAAAGTACAATAATTATCGCTTCTTGCAGCTGGGCTGAAACAACCCCTCTGCAGAACAGCAACTTAGATTAAAAAATGGAGAAATGTGATTAAGCAAGAAAACTGTGTTTTAAGATGCAAATTGTTTCTTGACAGGAATTGGCATTTGCCAATTCATTTTAAGACAAAGCTGTTTGTAAAAATATCAGCACAACAGTATATTTCGTTAACAGTATAAAGCTTTATTTCCATTTAGAACTGCTCTGACAGATTTCTAATCTCAACTACTGCAAACATTTCTCAGCATATTTGAATTTTAAACATGTTCCTATAACTTAGTGACACAAATCAGATCACGAATGAACAATAAGTAATCTGAACTGCCTCCGATGATAATTATCAAGCCAAGATCCAACTTAAAAAGCGTAAAAGAATTACCAATTTAAATGTTTTCTCATTTTTTTGACTATTAAACTCATGTCATTTCTGTGCCATGCTCTTTTAAAACAGCACTCAAAACTGAAAATATGGATGTGTTCATGAGCCCTCAGGACTGAGCAGGTCTTTGAAGCCTTAGTAATGATGCCTTGTCCACTTGGGATCACCCTGATTATCAGCGTGCTCCAAAAATACCCGTGTGAAGGACAAAAAAGGACTGTCCAACTGTTAAAATGTAAACAACATCAGAGACTGTGGCTGGGTTCTTCTCCAAGGCCTGGCAGTTTTATTCTAACACCCTCGGCCCCCGGTTTTAATCATGGCCCCCTCTCTTCACACACGCTCAAACCTCCTGCAGAGTGAGCAGGGAACCAGCTGCCACTGTGCCAACAATCTGACTACTACTTGAGATTTAACAGCATCTTAAAATGTTTATCTCCTTAGACCAGCTTGGCATCACTGAGTCCAGTTAAGTGAGGCCATCCTGTATGTAACATTAAAAGATTTGCTCCATTAGAGAATTTTTCAATTAAAAACTCAATTTATTAAATGCTGTGGTTTTCTGATCCTTTGGAACATTGCTTTTAAGGCAATTAATACTACACTTGGTTAGCCTCGTACTGATTCTTACTAAGATCACTGGCAGGTTCAAGAGCTGTGGAAAATAATTTCCCCTAGTTACAATAAATGTTCAATTAGTTAAAATGGATACAAAGAGTATTTTTGCTTGGTATTTTTTGTTTTAATGGAACAGTAACCAATAACATTAATCTGCACATTTATTCCTTTTTAAGTATGCTGTTATTTTTGCCACCAATTAACTTTCTAAAAAAATAACAGTCAAATATGAAGATGGTTTACTCAATTAACACGTTTTTCATTTTCAGAACATGTCTGGCCGTTTTTTCCCAATAATCAGTAAACTCTAAAAATCTTATCTTTGAATTCTTGGTTTACTGATAAAGTGGAGTTATGTCATGAATGTGTATGTCCCCTATTAGTTCTCCATTTTGTCTCGTCCATCTGTTCAGTAATGGAGCTATTAAAGGATTTAGACAAAGCTGATTTACTTCCTTGTACCTGAGTAAGACTGAGAGCTGGGCTGTGATTGAAGAAATGTTTCATTCAATTAGGTGACTTACTTTGCCTTGTGGATGACAAAGTTGATCCAGTAAAACAGATTCAAGTAATTTCTAAAGTGCCACAACAGATGGATGCAAAAATGAGACAGCACTAAAAACTGCAATGTAATTTACAGTTTTAGAAAATCGAAATGTACAGGCATTTTAGCACACCCTATTGGTTTGATTAAACTTGAAATATTTTGCCATGTCAAAAGAATTTACGTCAAAATGTTGAATTAATTTCAAAACCATCACATTATATCTAAAGGTGAAAAAAATCAAGGCATCTTTTTTTCCGATTACAAGTGCAAAATCTAGCAGCTGACATGCAAAAAGAAAGTAAAACATTATATAAAGAATAATTAATAGACTTTTTCAATCATTAGCAACGTACCTCTTCATTATTATTTATTTTATTTGAGTATTTTATCTTTAACCGTTAAAAGTACAGAAGCAAGCACATTTATGTGCGTAGGTACCTTAACGTCATTATAACCTCTGTTTACAGTCGGCGTCTTTGTTTACATGACATAACTTGTTGTTTCCTTGATACACGTAATTACGGCATTACGTAATGACGACATACGTTTATAATTGATACGTCATCACGCTCCACAATGCTAACTGTTAGCACGGTTTCTGTTTTGCTGCTTGCTGTGTGTGGTTACCAGAGTTGACGCTGACTACAAAAACGAGCAAACTTTTTAATACAACAGTTAATACTTTAAATAACACCCGCGTATTCGCGTCGGGCCGTAATTATGGCTCTGCAAGGCTCGGAGGAGCTTGGGGAGCAGGTCGAGGAGCCAGAGGATCTTGACGACCAGGATGCTAGTAGCATCTCCCCGGCCGAGGAGATAACTCTGCCCCCGGGGCCTGGGGGGGACGAGGAGTCCGAGGAAGCGCTCCTACTGCCGTGGGACCGCTTCTCCGCCTGGCTGCACTGCATCTGTGTGGTGGGCTTTGACCTGGAGCTGGGCCAGGCCGTGGAGGTAAGGCAGGGGGCTCCACCGAGGATAAGCCGGTCAGGCTACACCGTTAGATAGCAGCTGCTCAGGGCTCCGACTATGCCCTGGACGATAACTCAAATCTGTATATTTTGTTAGCTTCTGCTTAGTTAGACTTTTATCATTTAAAAATGATATAAATTGCAAAAATATTTCAATATTACAGAGCAAGATCACCAGTTATTCACCCTATGCTGTCAGAGTTAGCTTAACAGAGGGTTATGCTAACCCTAAGCCTCTGATAGGCTTCCTTCCCTGGACTTAGTCTCAGTCTTATCAGCAAGGTTGAAATTTCGCAAATATGTTTATTTCTCTGAGTCGTTCTTATCATTTGTGGGAACCTTTATGGATCTCGGGGCACTTGTTAAAGGGACATCTTGAACGTGTTGTTTGTGCTATCAGACTGAACGCCTGTTGGATTAAAAGCAGAGTCTAGATGTGAACAAACTTGAGCTTTTACTTGTTGCTTTCACCTAAAATGTTTTGAAAATCTTATTTCAGTATATGGTATCATGCCTTGTAACCATTGTTGTTAATTTTTTTTTAATCATATTTCAACATATGAACTAGAATCATGTAAACATTTCTGTGTATATTAACTTGATTTGGAACTAAATGGGAGGTGGTTGTCCCAAAACACAATGATTATGTGTAGTTAGTAAAAATTTCAGAGTTGTAAATCCATGGATGATGGAGGCTTGGTGTTTTGTTTCCTGTTTATTGAACTGTGTATTTGTCTTCCAGGTCATTTATCCTCATCATTCCAAACTGTCGGAGAAAGAGGTGAGCAAAATGGACTGAGAATGGCCGATTATTTAAAATGTTACCAGCATGTTTAGACCAACCAGCATGTTTCTATGCAGTCTGAAACTGAGATAGTTTGGCAGATTATTTGAAAATATTCATTATGTTTTGTCATTATGTGGAAGTTGATCATGAACAAAGTCTGTTGATGTTTTATTTTTTTCAGAAAACAAGCATTTGCTACTTGTCTTTTCCAGACTCCAACTCAGGTGAGGTCTTTTTTCGGTATTACATGTAGCAGAACAATCATGCCGGATGTTTAACTTGATGAATATCTTCAGACGTGTGATTCAAGTCCGGTTTCAGTCTCATTTTTCCAAAGAGTGGCAGAAAGAAAGCTGCGTCAGTGGTGAGACTGTTTGATCTGCTGGAAAAGACTAAAGGCATGTTTGAGCCTGACATCCATTCTCAGATGGATGATAAGTTTCTGTCCAGTTTGTAAGACTTTCTTTTTTGCCTAAAGTCCCTGAAATTATACCAAAGTGTTGGCATTTGAAAAATTTGTCTCACAACGTCCTTTTTGGATGAATGCTAAATGATGGCTTCTGAGGACACCCTCAGAGAAACGACATCAAATCTCCAATCTGCTGGTAAAATTAGTAAAAATCGTGACTCAAAGCCTACAGTTCCCTCCATATTTGTTCAAATCAGAGTCAAACCTAAGAGCTGCTCTCTGCAGGGTAACAGCACGGATCATCACAGACACAACTCAGAAAAGACTAAAAGACACATCAAAGAGCCTGAAATGTTCCCCTAACCAGTATAAATGCTCCAGATACCAATCTGATACGGGTCTGATAGCATCTGTGGAGAGATGAAACCAAGGGTGGTCTTAATGTTATGGTCAATCAGGGTGCAGATAAAGTAATAGTTCTTCGTTGCAGACACCTATCATTTGCTTTGAAAACTCAAATTTAATAAAAAAGGAAATAATATTTATTTTAAAACTAAAAAATTAAACGCGAAATGGAAAACAAAGTGGTGTGGGCTGTTCGGAGCTGGTGAGTCTGTGGTTCGGAGTGGGAAAGGGTCCAGTTCCCAGTCCAGGATTAATCGACAGGCTCCTCAGGCATGTTGTGATTTATGAGAAATGAGACCAGAGCCTAGTTGAGTCTGGCTCTCTGTGGCCATGAACCAGATTTGTGTCTTTTCTGTATGTGTTTTTATACAGGAGGGAGGTCAGTGTCTCTGATTAAGGTAAACAAAGCCTCACATGCACTGACTCACAGTCTGAAGCCAGCCTGAGCAGACACAGACTTGTGCCTCAGCTTCTAACGATCTGTTTCTGGCTGGGTGGTCCTGAACGCAACCCGGCCAGATGATGTCATGGAGTGTTTGCTTTGTCCTTGGAAGTGTTTCTGTGTGTACATGTGTGTGTGTTTGTTATGAGGTGGAATGCCTTGAAGTCTGGTAGCGGGTGCTGGTGTTTGTGTTTGGGATGTCCTAAACTCTGATAATCATCAGTCTCCTCTCTCTGTCCGCTCGGGGATATGCAGAGATCGTTGTGAGGTTAAATGCTGGTTGAAGAGTCATTGGCCGCTTCCTATTTTCCTTCTTCCTCTTCCTGTTTATGCCAGAATCCGGAACCAGATAAACCAGGAAGACGTACGAGTGTTGACTGGTGCTCAACAGAAAGGGAGCAGCTTTCGGTTCACTAACAGATTTTCAGCTCGTGGTAATCCTAAAGATTTAGGAGTTCAAACGGCACAGATTACACAAAAAAAAAAAATCTCATGAAAACTTCAGTGTGGATTTATCCTCTTGTTTGCATGTAACCAAGGAATTTATTTAAGCTGCTTTAAATGATACCGAACACAGCTATTTGTCAGGTAATTACAATAAATATTATCATGCTGGATTTGAAACCAAAAACCTGGATCCAGTTTGGGATCTTTAGTGTCCTGTTTAAAGCTGAATGCAAATTCATCCATAAATCTGTTAATAATCCCCTAGACAATCAGAACTAACCGGTTAACCTCTTTCTTGGAGGTAATTAATTACATCTTTAATGTTTGGATAAATAATGAATGAGCTCAATTTCTAAATGCTTTTTATTATGAAAAATAAGAAAGTTGTGTTGAGTAGCAGGAGTGGAAAAGGGCCATTCATATCCCAACATGGTCTGAGCAGCAGGCCGGGCTTAAAGTAACAGAGGTATTGATGGTGTTTTGAAAGAAATGGCGGGTTTCTTTTGAAGGAGCCGCTTCCGGAGTCGCTTTAAAAGCGGCTGGACGTGGCTCTGTACAGTCAGCAAGTAGATGGATACCTTTATGTGTTCCCAAGGCAAATAAGGTCATAATAGCAGGCCGGTATATTTGAATCTAATAAAGATACAACAGAGTGAAAAACTGAGGTAGAACTTTATCTCAAATGTACCGCAAAGCGGAGCGTTCAAAACAATACAAAGTGGCTGCTATAAATCTAACTGGTAATAGATGTTTCTTTTTGCCTAATAGAAAAAAAATCATTTGGCCTGGCCATGAGATGTGAGTCTTTTGATGGGAACATAACTGAGGACACCTCGGCCCAGTTTCAAGTCGGTATAGAGTCTAAAACATTGAAACTGCTGAGTGTCTTAAAGCGGGCTTCCATTGTTGCTATGTTCCCAGGTTGCCTCGGCGACACACAGTTCTGCTTCCGGTTCCGTCAAGGTTCGAACAGGAAGTCGTCGCTGGGCTGCTTCCTGGAAACGGCAGATCGGGACGCCCCGCCCTGCCTGAAGGTAGAGCCGTTTAACGGCAGACCAGTTTTCATGCATTTCCAGCATTTTTAAGTTCCTTTTCGTTACTCTTGCAGAGGGAACAAGGTCATTACTACGGATACGTGTATTTCCGCCAAGTGCGAGACAAATCTCTGAAGAGAGGATACTTCCAGAAGGTCAGTGTCACCATGGCTCTGACCCAAAACATCACCCCACTTTCAGTTGACCTTTTAGACCTACAGACCGACTCCTTGACAATCATTACTCTACTCAAGACTTGGTTTGTTCCATCCGCGTTTGTTTTCAGATTCTAGAAATGCCACTTCCATCAGAGTTCATTTAAATATTCAAAATGATTTTATTTTTAGAAAGTGGGAAATTTGCAAATTGTTTTTTCGTTTTGTTCCAGTTGAAATACCGTGCCCTTTCCCTTCTGCTCAAAGAATTCAGATGAGATCAATGTGCACATTCCTGACTGCAACTTGCATGTTAGAATGCTGAAAAACAGAAATAAAGCATTACAGACACAGGTCAAACTGTCGGATGACTAAAATCTGCAGTGTGGAAGATCATTAAGAAGAGAGAATGCACAGCTTTCTAATCACAAAGCCCAAAGAGGAGCTGCACAAGTCCTCAAAGCCCCATCAAACTGATCAGAATTAGCCTTTAGGAGGCAGGTGTGTGAGTCTACTATCCACAGACGACTTAATGAACATCTAAACTGTTCGGGCTCCAGTTAATGCCTCCAAGCTTGCAGCAGGAGAATGATCCCCGCACCAGTTTCTCAGAGATAAAAAATTGGAACATTCCCCAATTGTCAAGCCAGCCACCAGATTTAAAAGCCCCAGTTTCTGTGTGCTGAAACCTAGCTCGAGGAGACATCTTCACACATTTCAGTTCCACTGAAATGTGTGAAGATGACTTGAAATCAAAGTCTGGAAAGTGCATTTAATCAGGGTCACTCGGTTTCACTCGGAGGAGCAGAGGGGGGAACTCGGAGAAAAGTGGGAGACAGCAGGAAAGCCTGAGTTTGATGAGCCGTAGCTCACAAATATTATTGTGCTGCTTTATGGAAATAATTACACAAACGGAGAAGAATTTATGCGGTAGAGCAGAAAATGTCCTGACTCGTTTTAGACCAGTGGAAATATGGACACTGATGTAACGCAGAGAAACTTTGAAAACCCAAAGGGAATTCTCATTTCCTGAATGGATCTGTTGAGAATATTCATTTTCTTGGCTCTTTTTTTATCATTATTATTATTATAATTATTAACCAAGTAGAAATGCTAAGCCCAGCTCTTCATTTAGGATTTGGTCCAGATTTGACTTTACTCATTCCTGACTCCCGGGCGACTAAACCCATATTAACAAGACTGATTAAGAAACCAGGTATTTGTCATAACCAGACAATCATCAGCTTGTTTAGCCTCAGACCGATAAGGATTGTCAAAGGAGTGTCTGATTTGTCCAAATAGAAAAATGTGGTCTTCTTGTCTTTGCTCCAGTCTCTGGTCCTGATCAGTAAGCTGCCCTACGTGACCTTCTTCCACTCGCTGTTGAAGATCATGGCTCCAGAATACTTTGAGAAACAGGAGCCCTGCCTGGAGGCCGGTCAGTATTCTCAGCTTTTATCTGGGGGGTCGGTTCCTCTGCACCTGGGCACTCGCTTTTCCCAGAGATGACATGAATATGGATTAGGGGTGTTTTAGTTTTCTATGTGTTGTTTTTTTTATGCAGGTAAATTCTTTAAAACAAGCAAACATTTACCTGTTTGGTCTGAGAGACCAATGGTAGGGTTTCTGACCCGTAAAGAGTTTTTTTTTCTGATTTGTCCTCGCCTCTGTCTATATTCCTTGACAGCTTGTAATGATATCGACCGCTGGCCGACGCCTCATCCCGGACGAATCCTCACGCTGCCTATTATGGGGGTCGTCCTGAAGGTAAACGTGTGCACACACACACACACACACACACACACACACACACACACACACACACACACACACACACACACACACACCAGTTTCAAAGTGGCTCTTCACAGGAGCTTTGAAACTTATGATATTCATAAAGGCTACGAGTGTGAGTTAATGAGCAGTTTTCATCGGCTCATTCATTATTTACAGTCAGGGGTTGCCAACATGGCCACGCACTCAGCCATGCACTCATTTAAAATCACTTTATTCAGTATTCGCTTAGCAAATCTTTGATTTTGTGCATCTTTTTATCACACAAATGCGTTCATTTGCACACACAGGAGGTAATTTTCTTTTTTTAACACATTAGCGTAGAAACCTCCTAAGATGTTTTTCTTGAAATAAATCAATCAATTAATTATTTTTAAATGTATCATGCACTTTAAAAAATTTAACTTCTGAATCATTCTTGGACATATTATTTTAGAACATTTTTTGAAAGCTACAGAGAAAGCCAAGCAGTGTATTCCGTTTGTTCATTTTAATTATCCTTCAGCTGATGCCCAAAACACAGCATCTGAAAAGAGATTTTATCTAAAACTAACTAAGTCTTAAGAAAATTTGAAGAAGATGATGAAGAAGAAGAAGTCATGTTGATGTTTCTTCCGATGCGCAACAGATTCGCATCCCGACCTGTTACGACAAACCAGGAACCTCACAGCTGGTCCACTCGGCCCAGGTAAAAATAAAAAACAAAAACAAAAAATGGGGAGAGTTTCAGAGCCTTCTGGTTTTTGTTGTGACTTGTGGAGCTCAAACACCGTATTTGCCTTGCAGAGCGACAGTCTGGTGTCCATCGTGCTCCCCACCATCCATGAAGTCGACCTCTTCAGGTGAGCCATCCGAGCATAAAGCCACCCCTCATGCCATGGTGCACTGTCTCCCCCTGTGGGCCGGCAGTGGTACTGCAGCTTTTGGAAAATCTGAAATATTCATAATCCACGCTCCTTTGGTTGGAAAAGTTATTCGTTTGTGTTTCTCCGACCTGAAGACTCACGTCTACAGTGTCCTTATTAATCCACCTGTTCCAGCATTTAAACCTCTCGAATGGTTGTCGAATGATGTGGCCACAAGACTAAACCAAACAACCCCCAGCACTTTAAAAGTCTTACAGGCTCATTTCTTCTTTGCTCTTAATCAATGTCCCCACCGTGTTTATACACATTGTTTGATTTGTGTATGAAGCTATTATTACTGATCAGGAAGTGATTATCAGGACTATTTAAAGCAGTGAAATGCCACCGTTTCCATGACAAGCAGCTTATAAGCATTTCCTTCCTGTGCAGGTGTTTCTACCCGGTCTTCTTCCACATCCAGATGCTTTGGGAGTTGGTTCTGCTCGGCGAGGCGCTCGTTGTCATGGCGCCGTCCCCGGCGGAGTCGTCGGACACGGTGCTGGCCCTGGTCAGGTGGGTCGGAGGGTGGAGGCTGCACCTTGTGCCAAATTAACCGAAAGATGAAGAGCGGTGCGTTAAACTCGTCAGCAGAACAGTGACCTTTAGAGTTTCCCAGCTTTAAAGGGCTTAAGTGTTGTTCGCCTTTAATCCTTTTACGGAGGTGTACAAAGCCTCGTGTGTGTAAGATTTCCGCTCGGTCAGCCATTTATGGAAACATCAGGGCCTCCAGAGTGTAAAGAGGGGCAGCAAATAATCCCATTTTCCTCCAAGAAAAACACTAAGAACAGACTGATGTTCTACAAAAAGCGCAAAGATTGGGCCCCGGAAGCCTGAGTGGGAATAATTTTCTCTTAGGAAGCCCCCAATCCTGGATGATTGACAGATAATAATAATAAGAAGTGAAAGCCAGGAGAAAAGCATCCTGTGAGGGCTGGATTATTCCCATCCAAACCAGTTCACTCATTTGTGATTTTTGCCAAAGAGCAGAGCCATTGATAATCAATAGTAAGAAAACATCCTCCTCCAAGCATCTAGGAACAGTTTGGAGAAGAAGAAAGTTTATTCCAGAATCTCTAAGCAGCTCGTAGAACAGAAAATCACAGCTTTGGGTCCATTTCAGGAAAGCTTGTGGTCAGAATCAGAAAAGAAGGTAGAGAAACCAAAATTTGACCACCTGAGGCTCCGATGGCATGTTGTTGTTGTTGGACAGCACCCAGGAACATTAAAGCCTTTGAAACTGTTTCACTGACATGAAAAAAAGAATAGATGTGAATATTTGTGTCATATACATATAGTTTTTTTTGTATATATCTAGTTATATTATATGAGGAATTCTGTATATATATATGTATATATGTACAGATATTTATATATGTATATGCCTTTGTTTTTAATTATGGAGCCTGTAACAAAAATAATTTCCCTCTGTGATTATTAAAGTATTTCTGATTCTGATTGCAAAAAAAAAAAAAAAAGGGAAAAAAAAGTCATTGACTGAAGTGAACCCTAACCAGGCGACGTTGTGGTCCTCCCCCTGCAGCTGCATCTCTCCTCTGCGCTACGGCAGCGACTTCAGGCCCTACTTCACCATCCACGACAGCGAGTTCAAAGAGTACACCACCCGCACGCAGGCCCCGTGAGTGGCTCCTACCGTGTGCAGCTCTGGGGGGCTTCGTTTTGATACCGAACGCTCCCCACCAGCAGATCTAATCTGCCCTTTAAATAGCAGATTGTGTGTAAAGTATAGATTTGGATCACTCATCACTATCCCCCAAAAAAGGACAACAATACATCACTGATCATGTGTGGATTGAACTGGATTGATCATGTAAATCAGTGGTAGGAGATTAGTTTGTTGTAGATCAAATGTTGGAATAATTTATGTGATCTTTGTCCGTCCTTTGTAATTAGTAATCCAGCTAGATTTTTGTGTCGAGTTCACAGATTCAGTTTTAATATTCACAAACAGATGGAATTTAATCAATTTTTGTTGTAAAGCATTTTTGTTCGGTTTGGCAAATTACAGATTAGTATATACATTTTTCTCCTTGAAATTGCTCCTTTTTAACCCTTTTGTTAAATCAAAGGACTAATCAGAGTTGATGTTGGCTTTATTTGTTGTTTTAAGGGGTTTTTAGATGCGGTTTGAACAGACCGAAGCAGGGAGGCCATGAATGGAGTGATTTGTGTAACAGAGAGGACAGATTTGGCCCCCGGCTCCAGCGGAGCTGTGTGTGGTGATGGGATTATACGCTCTTTACCACCCTCTCTGCTGACGGGCTGATCCTCCCAGCGTGTAGTTTAGACCTTCGGGATGAGGGGATTCCAGCTGCTTTTGCTCAGGCTCTTTGGTTTACCGCGACCAGAGGACTGGGAATCCCCCCCAACACCCCCGGCATTAGGGCTCTGAGGGGGGGCTTAACTGGGCTTGTCCTGTGCCCAAACGCTGTGGTCACGGTTACTCCATCCCAGCATTAAACTGTAAATTCCTAGCTATCTGGCATCTTTCTTGTCCCTCATTTGTTTTTTCCTTTGGGTCTATGGTCTATTTTAATAAATGGATCTATTCTAAAGATCTATTTAAATCTGCCCAATCCCTGCTGACGGCCCATTGATGAAAATCAGGCGTGTTGAAGCAGGGAAACATCTAAAACCTGCAGGATGCCCCTGAATGAAACGTTGGTTTAATCTCCTCTTCTGTCACCCTGCAGCCCGTCGGTCATTCTGGGAGTGACCAATCCCTTCTTCGCAAAGACCCTGCAGCACTGGCCACACATCATTCGCATCGGTGACATGAAGCAAGCAGGTAGAAGCTACTTTTAACCCATGTCTGTTAGTAAGTCTCCACCCGAAAGGCTTGTGTGTAGATTTCAATGAGGAAAAAAACGTGATGCGTGAATTCATCTTGATTTTTGTTTTTAAAAAATCCAGCATGAATTCATTAAAACCAACCCATCCTTTAAATGGCAGAAATATTTAACACCCGTAACTCTGTGAAATGTTTTGCTCTCAGGGGAGATGGCCAAGCAGATGAAGGTCAAGAAGCTGAAAAACCTAAAAACTCTGGATTCAAAACCAGGTAAATATTCAACATTTGATCATGTTTCGTGTTCATTATTTGGTTTAAATACCTATTGTTGATATTGTTCTACCATATATCTTCAAACAGAAGCTTCGTTCTCCATTCATTTAAGCAGATTAGTGTACTTCATATGTCTGTTTTAAGACGAGTCATATTTTTCTACAAATCCTTATTTGGCCTCGCAAAGCATTTTATCCTTATAAAATGTCTGGATATGAATTCTGATGCAGTGTTTAAGAATAACGGCCCCCTCGTACATGAAGCTCAATCACTTTTATTTCTTCAGGGGGCTCTGCCATCCCTCTTAGGTTTGCAAATCTCTGAAAACAAGCGGCTTTTTCCGATATTGATCGGTGTGTGTCTTACAGGTGTGTATACGGCGTACAAGCCATATCTCAACAAAGACGAGGACATCATCAAGCAGCTTCAGAAGGTGGGAAACGCACCGGACGGTGTTCCTCATTCAATGCTTTTTCTTTCTTTTTCTTTCTGTTTAAGAGAAAATACATCTCCACTAAAAGTGTTAAAAAAATGACAGGTCACGGCTCTGAACACTCAATAAAAGGCCTCGTCACACGTCTGTTCACCTCCAGCCGAAAGCCCTGCATGGCTGATTTGGCCTGATTTAGCAGAGATCATAAATTGGATCCAGATTATTTTTTAAAAATGTTTTATTGAGACCTGAGTCTTAATAGTCAGACCAAAATTCAAATGACTTCCACTTGCTTCTTCCTGTTTGAAATGTGGATTAAAAACAGACATAAGGACGGACATTTCTGCTCTAGATGCACAGCTTTTGTTTCATGTCATCCTCTCAATGTTTTTTATTTCCTTTCTTTTTTTAGGGCGTTCAGCAGAAGAGACCCTCGGCGGCACAAAACGCAATTCTGCGACGCTACTTCTTAGAACTGACCCAGAGCTTCATCATTCCTCTGGTATCCTACAGTAACTCATTTCCAAAGGCTTTTTTTTTTTAAGCTTTTGACACTGTTGGATTTAGTTGTATTTCCAGATAAAGAGACTGATGTTTTTGTGGTCCCCGTTAAAGGAGCGGTACGTGGCCAGTCTGATGCCCCTTCAGAAGACCATCAGTCCCTGGAAGAGTCCTCCTCAGCTGCGGCCCTTCATCCAGCAGGACTTCATGAGAACCCTGGAGAAGGCAGGACCTCAGCTCACCTCCAGACTGAAGGGAGACTGGATCGGACTCTACAGGTACAGTCATGAGAGCCCTGTGTTGATGGTTTCGTGTGTTTTTTAAGGTAATTTAGTACTGAATTGAAGGATGAACATTAACCTCCTAATTTGAAACACTTTAGAGTTTGACAAATGATGGATGAAATACAGCAGACCTCTACTTCCGATCGCCTATTTTTTCCAACATCCAAAGCTAAATTTGATCAAATATTCGACTCGACACCTGAAGTAAATTTCCAACATCGTTGAAGTCATAAAACAAAAAAATTTAATATACAAATAAATGAAGTAATTTAGTTTAAAGTTCATGTAGTGAAAGTTAAAGTAAGTTAGGTTACGTCCTGTATCTCAGTCTCCACCTCTACCTCAGTTCGCCAATAAGTGCAAATAAAAACCCTTTTTACTGATTATTTCTTTATAATTTATTTATTTTACATCTTTCTTATATAAAGCATTTGTTTTATTGCTATGTGTAATTATCTGCAGTATTTATTAAGGAGTTATCGTAGGTTTTTGGGCTGTGGCACGAATGATGGGAATTACAATGTATTCTTATGGGAATATTTGAACCAACATTCAAATATTTTAACATACGAAGTCGGTCCTGGAACGAATTCAATTCGTATGTAGAGGTTCTACTGTACTTCATTACCAAAATAATGTTTAGAAATCAGGCAACCCTTAACGCACAGCTGGTATTTAGGCCCCTGGGAGCTCCAATGTGGGTTCAGGACCAAAGTCTGTTTTTCATTTGAAGTTAGAGGTACATTCATAGTTCTGAGTGTTTTCACTGTAATCTTCATTGCTGCATGCGTGTTCAGACATTTCCTGAAGTCTCCCAACTTCGACGGCTGGTTTCGAAACAGGAGAAGAGAGATGACTCAGAAGCTGGAGGCTCTGCACCTCGAGGCGCTTTGTGAGGAGGTGAGAAAAGGCCGGAAAAGCTGCAGAGCTGAAATGTGTGTTATTATTAATACCGCTGGCCCCAGATGCTGCCTTCAAGCAGAACAGTCACACTTTTCCAGGGTAACTAAGAAAAGTCATGATGTGAGCATCACAGTTGTGTTGCTGAGTGGCGTTAAACATTCATTTGAGCTCAGTAAAGATCAGTTTATACATAAAAGTTGAATAGTTGTGCGATAATTGCACTGAATTTTGTCAATGACCAATAATGTGTGTGTGACGACCCGATAAGTCTAAGTGTACATCACAACTGGAGTCAAGGAAAAGAAAAATTCAACATTCAAATTAAGTGACAAGTTAAGTTTTTGTACAGGATAAATTAGCGGAAAAATTGGGAGAAAAATATTTCCATATCGAAAAAAATCCAGAACAATAAGATGGTGGAAAATAAGTTGTCATACAGGAAATATCCAGTAAAATAAGTTAAGCAAGCTATAAGTTTTTGTTCAAATTTGCTTCAGTAAAATGACATAGAAAAAATACAGCGAAATAAGGGTGAGAAAATTAGGTTTTTGTCGTAATAATGTAAGAAGTCAAATAATATAGAAAAAAATCCCGCAAAATAAGGTGGGAGAAAAACAAAAAAAATCTGGTAAAAAATAAGGAGAGGACACGGTAAATGTCATCACTTTGGTCAGATAAGGGAGAAGAAAATGTTTCGCATGAATAATTTCTCTTACGGCTCGAATGTTTTCACTGGCTGAACGCTGCTCCATAAAACTGAGACGGGACAATAATAAACGGCAAAGCAACAAAACAATTTAGCTGGTGTGGGATCAAGATCTTCTCATTTTTGGATGGAAGTAATCTCTTCCATCAATCTCATATTGTCTCCTATTCAAAGACATTATGTTCTGATGATGAACGGATCCCATTAATTAAGGCCAGTACATACTAATAAACGACCATTACATCTTAATTAAGGTTCAGTGTGTAATAAATTATCTGTGTGTCCTAATTAAAGATAATATGTCTTAACAAATGAACAGTATATATTAATAAAAGACCAATATTTTCTAATTAAAGACTAAGTTCTCTCCTTCGGTCTGAATCTCTCACTGGTTCTGTTTCTATCTGCAGGACCTTCAGCAGAGAATCCAGAAACACACGGAGGTGGAGGCGGTCGATCTGGTTCTGAAGCTCAAAGACAAACTGGTCAGTTTGAACTCCTCACAGGAGACCCCAGATCTTTATTAGTTTTTATTTTGATTTGTATAAATAACCTTCACAGTCCCCCATACAGGGCACCTAGTCTCAGAAATGCCATCTTCCACTAATTAAAACTACGTTTAGCCAATCTTTTCCAGGATTTAGGAGCTAATTAAACCAAATACCATAGTTAATGTGACGTAAACTGGTTAGTTTGACGTTTTTTTTTTAGTATTTCTATTTACTTTTTGTTGATTTTGGAGATACAGGACGTACCGTAACTTACTCTAACTTTTACTACGTGAACTTTAAACTAACTTAGCTTATTTATTTTCATTTAATTTTTATATATCTATTTTTTTTCCTATGACTTCGACATCATGTTGGAAATTTTCTTCGGGTGTCGAGTCGAATATTTGATCGAATTTCACTTCGGATGTTGGAAAATTTGTATATTTAGGCCGATGGGAAGTAGAGATTCAGCTGTATCTAGCATCTTAGTCCCATTTGGAGCATGGTGGCTACAAACGAGACGCAGAAAGGCACCAAACCCACCCAGAACCCTCCATGTGTCCTGACGGTTCTCTGCTCTCCCCCAGACTCAGGCGGAGAGGGAGCAGCTCCCGCTGCGCCCGGGAACGATCACCAAGCTCAGATCCCACATCGACGCCGTCATCCTGGCGCTGCCGGAGGACCTGCAGGGCATCCTCCACAAGCCCCCCACCCCCTGACCTCTGACCCCCCCTGACCTGCAACACTAACCACTCCTTTTTAAAGCCGGGGCTCGGGGATTCTTCCCGTTCTGGAGGGGGGAACGCGGTCCCGGTCTGAGATCTGCCGGGGGGGTCCGACGGGACATTTACCCCCACCGGGAGGCGACTAAAAACTCTGAATCGGGCTCAGAGCGACCAGCTGGACCAGGTTTTTCTGAAACCGGAGGCCCCAGCGTGACGTCGGAGGTCCGGCCCAGCGAAAACAGGAAGAAGACACCAGCTGACCTTTGACCCGCAGTATTTTTTTCTGTTTTTTTTTTCTTTCTACGTCGTAACATCTCTCATTTTTAACTGTTGTGACTTGACGCTCTGCCAGAGCAGAGTTTGGAGTTTTCACCCATTTTTAACAACAACAAAAAAAAGAGTTGTTTTTTTTTTTATAGAAGTGCACTTGATTTGTAACCCGGAGCAGCTGGCCGTCACAAGCACCGCGACACAGAAACACTTATGCAAGCCAGGCCAAGCGAGCGGAGCCAAGCAGTGCTTTATTTAGTCGTTTCACTACAAAGAGCCTCCCTCTAAAGACCTCGCAAAGCACCAGCAACCCCCCAATAACCCCGCAATAACCCCCCCAATAACCCCCAAACGGCTCCGTCTGCCCCAGGTTCCCCCGCCTGGTTTTGGGCTTCTTTAAGGCCCAGTTTATTCATCAGAAATGTGGAAAAACCTGAGTTTTAGAGCCTGTTGCTATATGAAACTACAGAAGCCCATTTAACCCAAAAAAGGGAGCTAATGAAAAATGATCCATTAAAGGGACAAAAGTCTTTATAAAAAAACAAATGGATGTTTAGAGAATATTTTTAATTAAAACTCCTGGAACATTAGCTCAAATTAACATGAATTGATCAAATGGTTGAAATCTTACATTCTTTCATAATGAAATATTTGGCTTTGATGATAGCTGATGTTTGTCATATTTGATTGTATTTTCTTTTTAAAGGAGATACCTCATTTAGATGTTTTTCTCCAGAGGATGCTGGCTTCAAGGCAATAATCCTTCTAAATTCCAGCGGGAGCACAGCGTAACACACTCAGATGCTGCATTTACTCACATTTCTCTCCTTTTTTCGGACTGCGTTTGGCTTTTTTGTGTGCTTCAAAACCTCATAGAATCATGTAAGCAATGCAAAAACGGACTGGCACCACTAGCTGGGCGGATCATTCCTGTGAGAAAACAGCTAAACAAAGTCTGTCTTGTAATTATGAATGTAAAAGCACACGTTCTGATGGACAGTATTCAGACGGTTTTTAAAGGAGCCTGGAAGTCTCAATGAGAAAAGCGAGTGACGTCAGATTTCCCGTTTTTCACCACGTTTGAATAAACGGATTACTGTCCGGACGTGGCTTTAGAAACCAGTTTTCATGCTACCTTTCTAAATGTGCAGAAGCATGCAGAGACTAACTATTTGGGTGGTAGTTGGAGCAGATTTAGAGTCTTCAGGCACGATTGTGTTGAACTCAAACATTCCTGCACAACGACGTGGAGCAATAACGGTTCCTCGGCTTTTCCAGAGAACAAACCACAGATTGAATTTTATTTTCTGCCTTTTAAACTCGACGTCTGACTTCATGTAACACGTTCAAGTGCTTTGATATTTGCCTTTTTTTTTCTCTTTTTTTCTTTTTTATCAAGCGGATAAATGTAAAAGAATATTCCTGGTTGGACAAACCTGTGACTTCTGGTTGTTGGACAACCATTTGAGTTTTATATTTGTTTTGAAAAAGAAACAAAAACTACGACTACCTTGAATTTTATGGAGGCTGTAACCGCGTAAGATTTCGGAGATTTGTACATAAATATGAGAAAAGGAAAGGTGGCCCACATATTGTACGCGGAGTATTTTGCTATTACAACAGATGTCTTACTAAATACAGAGCAATGGAAGAGAAATACTTGTTGTGATATTTAGTTTTTGCTTCATTACTATGCTGTTTGGGGACTGTTATAGTTTGAATTTGTTGAATTCATATTAACTACTAAACTAATTTCCCTGAATTGCTGCTTTGTGTTTTTTTGTATTTCTGGTGTAATTCAAATTAAATGATCTAAGGGTAGCTGCACCAGTTAAAGCTAAACTTAAAGAACATTTAGATAATGATGGCTAGAACCCGGTGGACTCCTTCTACATTTCCTTGGCACTTTTCCAGTCAAACTGACCGATCCCAGAGCTTTACTCCACGTGTTGTTCACCCCTTCAGCCACCACTGGGAGACTCCGGGGGTTTAATGCTGAAGGGCTCTGACATGTGACCCGAGGAAACATGGAGCCGGACCACTGACCGTCCAATCAGTCCAACTGAGCCTCAGAAGCCCTGAAAGTAATTATGAACCGGACCCAAACTGGAGGAATGACCTCTTGTTTCCTAGTCGGGGAACCATGCACACGCACAAAAGCCCCCAGGTGGGGTTTGAACTGCAGTTTTGCTGGTCGGCACCACTTCATTTGCACCGTTCAGCCCCAAAAAAACGATTCAGAGTCTCTTCTCACCAAAAACAGACAGGCTTCAAAGCATTTCCATCCCATTTGAATTTAATTTCCACTCGAGTGATAATCGAGTCTTTTTAGTCTGAGACAAAACGTCAAAAAAGTCTGTAGACAGTAGTGGACACAGATGTTTGTCTTTCCTGAAGTTTGTCTTTTTTTCCCATATTCCTGCTGCAGGATTCTGTTTTTTACTGAAGTCGGGAGGGACGATTATTACTGGACGTGTGACAGCCCATGATTCAAAAGCAAATCAGCATGATTGAATTAGCGTGACTTAAAAATGTGATAAGACATTCCATGAGATAACAACAAATCTGAGACTTTTGACTCTTTAAATGAATAGTCGCTGTCTTTAAGTCAGGAATCAATTTATTGGTTTTGATCATGCAAAAAAGTTTAATGAAGAAATGTACGTTTTTGTTTAAAAAAAGTGATTAACTTGTTGATTTTAAGTTCAATGAATGTTTTTCCCCCTCCCTCGTGAACTAAATGTCTGTACATTTAGCAGATGCTTTTATCCAAAGTAGACACAATGTTACAGTTATCTTAAGATAAGCAGAGAGAGAGATAGAGTAGAGGCGTACAGAGGGATGGGGATGAGTTGGTATAGGATAAAAACAGTCAATTGGAAGTCATCGATCGCTGATCACAGCGGATGGTTTCTGCCTGGCCCCCCCCCCTGTTTGCTCTCCCCCTGGCCCATAAGCCGGCGGTGCCTCCCGCCCCTCAGCCGATGCCCTCGGCGCCCGCCGCCCCCCCCCGGCTGCTCGTAGACGTCCTCCAGCAGCGTGCGCCCGCTGACCGAGTAGATGATGCTGGACCAGGTGAGCACGGAGCCCCGGTACCACCTGAAAAAACAGCCGGGGGGGGGGAAAAAGACTTCAGCCATAAGAGTTCAGCCAAAAAGCCAAAGAGCTTCATCAAACACAACGCAGACGCAAGACAGGAGATGAACCGAGGTTTGTGGGGAAAAAAAGACCGGAAAGCAAACTAGAAAAGTGTAAATGGAAGGACTAAACAAGGAGCACCGTCAGAAAGCTGGAACAAACGAATGATCTGCTCAGAAAAACACAGAAAACATGCACAAAACCCTCAAATCTAGAGAAAAAAATGTGATTTTTTCTAAATAACAGAAATCTGAAGGAACCACTGATGTAAAAAAAAATGTAAAAAACCTCACAGGAAACAGTGAAATAAAGCACACTTCTAAAAAAAACGCTCTTTTTAACATTATTGTTTTCCTTCAGTTTAAAACAAGAATCTAATAATTCCCCCAACTGGAGACGTGTGATACCACAGGTCCACGTTTCAGAGAAGATCCCAGAGTTTTTCCGGTCAAACTGTGTTTATTCTGCAAATTCCCCCCGGGCAGCGGGATTAATCACCCAGATAAACATCCCGACAGCTCTGAGATAACAGAGCTGGGAACTTTAAAAAGCGTTTAAGTTTTTTTTTTTTCTTCTCCTACTGTTGGTGTAAAAAACGGACGTTTTAGAGCAACTCCTTTAATCCTTCCTGAATCCTCTGTGATCCTCTCTGTTTAGGAAACAGTTTTCACAGTTTAACCTTTGACCTTTACACCCCTGAGCGTGAATCATCAGAAGAATAATGTAAACGTGTGTTTCTGCTAATTTGTAACGATGATAGGAAGTTCAAGCGTCTTCCGAACCGAGTTTTCCTTGCCTTTATTTTGGGTGGATTTTAAACACAAGCTATTGTGGTCCATCTTTAATATGACACTATTTTCTTACTCCCTTTGGACAAATTGAGCTTATCTGAGCAACAACCAGGACCATCAAAAGCCGTCTTTTGTCCCCAAAATCACTTCTAGTCTCAAAAAGATCAGCGATTGTACTAAAAAAGAGGGACAAAAACAACAGAACCCATAAGGCACACAGATCATACCCGTATCTTCCATCGCTCATGAAGTAGAAGATTTCCTTGTAGCTGAGAGGATAATCCCACACCTGGACGTCCGTCAACTGCCCGTCAAAACCACGGAAATCGATCCGGGGTTCGCCCGACCACACATACTGAAAACACACAGCAAATATGAAGGAACATTCATTACTGACAATGGCACAAGCTGAATATTGCTGCAGATAAGATGCTATATGTACAATAGGAAGAGCCAGACCATCATTTTTTTACTTCCTTTTGTTTGGAGATGATAATCAAAACCTCTTTGAACTGGAAGAATGAATGTTTTTTCATGTGTCCCATTTCTATTGAGCTGATATATCCCAGTTATCGAGATATTTGTCACGTCTGGGGGAATGTCTGGTGTCTCGTCATGTGTTGATTACCTATTGTGTACACCTGGGGTTCCCCCCCCTCATGTGCTTAAATAGTCCTCGTTTCCCATGTCCTGGGCCAGTGCGTTTTCGTCCTTCGTCACTTTTCGTCACCCCTCGCCACGTAAGGTTTTGCTTATTGCTCCATGCCATAGTCTTGTTTTTGTTCCATAGCCATGTTTTTTCACAGCCTTGTCAACCTTATTGCTTTGATACTTTGTTCATAGTTTTTTCACAGCCTTGTTTACTGTTTTTTGTCATAGCCATGTTTTGCCACAGTTTTGTTTTGAACCCATGTCTGATCATCCACTCCATTGAGTGCGTTTTTGTTCAAATAAAACCCTTCAAACTTCATATCTCCGTGACTGAGTCCTCCCTCAAGACCCACCTTCTTGACAATATTGAGTCCAAAATCCTCTTTGATTTGGTTTATGGAGAAAAAAAACTAGAAAGTGTGGATGTGTATCCTGTATATTTCTGCGGCCATTTGCATGTAACGCATTCATCTTCACTCAAACCAAACAAAAGTGACATTTTGGTGCTTTTTCTTTGAGCAAATTGAATTGAACGTTGAAAAACAAGGATCTATTAGATCTTAATTATCAAGTGTTATTATTTCATGTTGAAAACTAGAGATACGGTGTGCTTTGGGAGGTCTTAACATCGTTCTGGTTCAGATTGTGTTCTCCCGGGGACTCTCGTCCCATCCTCACCCTGTAGGGCAGCAGCTTCCTTATGCTCATGCTGGAGTCTTTGTACAGCTGGACGACGCCCCTGGCCGTGTCCACTATGAGGCAGACGCTTGTCCACATGCTGCCTCTGAAGTCCATCCACCTGATGTTGGGCTGCAGGTAAACCTTGTTGTATATGTTGTCTGTCACATAATACGAGAACGGTGTCGAACGTCCAAAACTGAGAGGATTCCCTCTGGATGGACTCAGCTGGAAAAGGGCGGAACTTGAGTCCAGACCGTCAGTGATGTACCGCAAACACACCGAAACACCTGCAAAGTTCGCAAGAGATGACCACAAAGAGGCGCACAATGACAACACAATCGCAGCATAACAACAAAAAAACATCCACAAAATGCTCAGAAAAAGCATCCTGTCCTTATTGTGTCATTAAGTCATTTGGATCTTCAGAACCCTATTAAGGAGAAAACTTTTAAAATACATAAATACAGATTTATATATAAAGATAGACTTTTATGAGGAAGAGCCACCTTTACAATGACTGAGTCTAGTTATTAAACTTTTTAGGTCCTACTAATCCCACATATCTCTGAAAAATCAAAAACTTCAAGACGGCCCCAACATGATGCACAACACATTTAAAAACACACACAAAATTAAAAAGGAAATAAATAAATACTGTGTACTTTCTGAGCCCTCCTTCCCCTCTGAGGTCAGAGGTTGATTGTGACTAATCTCATTATCTCATTATTTATTTTGGTGCTTCGGCAACTTTTTAACAGAATGTTTAACCATTTTTCAAAAACCCTCCAGGGAGGATCCACGCTCACTAACAGGGATTTCCACCCTGCTTTGACTTCCACTTGCTCCTTGACCAGAAACTCTCCCTTAAGAGTTTTTTTTTTTTTTTAAGAATATCCAAGGTTTTGTAAATGGATAAACACCAAAGCCAAATCTATCTGAATAAATACAGGAAATGGAGTTAATCCGTACACTGGGGAGGAACTCACCTCTTGTGGGAGGAGCTGTGGTCCATGGAAAGTGAGTGGTTCTGGGTGTGGTTTTGGGCGTGGTTTTGGGCGTGGTTTTGGG
>CAJRST010033334.1:3123629-3139076 GCA_907169785.1 Menidia menidia
TTGTGGGTGTGGTTTTGTAGTAATAACTGGAGCTGTAACGTGGGGTTGAGGACCACCAGGGAGGAGGTGAGTAGGGCGAATAGAAGCTTATTCCTCCATCATCACGGGATAAAGTGAACATCTTCCCCTTTAGATTGACTCCAGGGCCACCTACAGAGAGACGCACACAGATAAACACACACATGTGTAACAATTCCTCTATTTCAGGTTTCATCATGCAGTGTCCAGTTAGATAGTGCAGTCCCAGTTCCTCTTTTTGGATAAAATAGGGATCAAAAAGCGCTAGTTAACTCCACCTTAGTTGGACCTTAGTTGGTTGACTTTAGACATTCCACTATTAATGTCTGTCTTTCTCTTATAGATATTTCAGGAGGACTCCTTATGACTAATAATGTGATGTTTTTCCCCCTTTAAGTTTTAATTTATTTAAAAAAAGTTAGGCTTAGGGTTAAACTGAAAAAATAGTATGTTAAAAAAACAGACAGGCCAAATCCTGACCCATTTTTATGTCATTTCATGTTATCATGATTCATTAACAACTCACAAATGACCCCTTTGACGTTTCAGATGAGCTCAAATGACCTAAAACTAAGGCCGGGGAGAAGTTGGCAAATCACAGATTTGGGCAACTGTTCAAGTATTCAAAGCTTTCGGGACCAGCGGTAAAAACCTGATTGGTAACAAGAGAAGGAAGGCGCGATAATAGCCTTACACACGAAACACACCAACCTGCAGAAGGTTTGCACGACAAGGCCTCAGTTCCTTCAGACACCAGTTGTTACGCCGTTTTACCACCAGGGGGCGCGTTTCACAGACTCAGATTACGCTTTAAAGGGAGAAAGCCCCCCCCCCCACCTCCTGAACCATAAAGGACAGAGACAACAGCCTCTGAAGCTGCTGCTATTTTGAGTTTTGCAAGCTGTCCATCAGTTGACGTGCACGTGTTGATTTATATAAATACATATGACGCACCGCCCAAATAAAAAGTTTACGTGCTTAAAGTTTACAAAAATCCATATTTTGTCCACACAATCTGATTTTTTATGTAGCAACAAAAACAAATGATATATCATCACATCATAAATGAGACTATTAGAGAATATATGAGTATATATCGACAAATGAGTCGTTTCTCATCTCTGTTTCGAGTTTTTATAAGAATGAGGATAGCCATTATTGTTACTGCTCATTTTGTAGCTCGTATCTGTGTGCTTTAAATAAAACTTAAACAGATTATGTCTTTTTTTTAACTGATACAACTCAGGACGATGGATAAAATGAGAACTACAGGATGAGGATAAGTTGTAAAGCGGCTCACACTTTAAATAATCAGTTAAATCACTCTGATGATGTGGACTTGAAGCCGTTCAGCTTTTATTTTTACTTTATTTTGTGGTATTTCTCTGCACAGTAAAGGTTTCCTTCACCATAATCACAGCAGACGAATGGCTGTGTTTTAGCTTCATTAAGTTAACTTCCATTTAACCAGGAAATACTCAAAGCTCTGACCTGTTGTCGGTGGATAGTGTTCCTGGTTGGCTGGAGTTATTGTCATCACAGTAGGCACGCTGACCACCAGGGTCAGGAAGAGGAGCATCTTGCTTTCTAACTTCATCCTGCCCGGACTGCGACTCTCCGTTTGTCCTCTCTGCATCAGAGTGCCTGTCTGTCTACATTCCAGCTTGTTCACTTTCACTTCCTGCTTCAGCTGTAAGCCGGCCCTTTAAGTTTCATTTTTCCTCTGGTCTGGGCCTCTTTCTCTGCTTTCCCTCCAGTGTGTGTGTGTGTGTGTTTTAATCTTGCATAAAGACGACTTGCTGTTGATTTGTTGTTTGTATATTAGCTGTATTGTTTGTTTGTGTGTGTGTGTGTGAAAATTGGAGCCAGTTGATCTGATTTCATCCACCATGCAGCAGCGAACAGGGAGACGTTCACCTCATTTGAAGTGTGAGACAAAGCAGAGCAGAAGTGCGACCACTTTTGTGTATGTGTGTGAATGTTTGTGTGTTCTGTCTGTCTGGTCAAGAAGGCTTGTAAAGGGGAGGGTGGGGGTTGCTGGGTATTGTTTTGGGTTGTTTGCATACAGTTGTGCTACTAAATGTGCCATCTTCATACTTTGTACTCTGTATGTTATTGGTTTAAAAAATGTTCAATAAATAAAGTTGGAAAAAAAAAAAAAAAGATTGATTGAACAATAAAGTATAACTGAAAGAAAAAAAAAAAAAAAAGAAGTGCGACCACTTCTGTTCTGATCTGTCTCACTTCCACTTTGACCTGATAAAACAAGAAGAGGAACAAAGTTGCTTTGCATATTTTCATCTCAGACATGTAGTCAGAAGCAGTTATGTCAAATGCATATATGTCATATTTGGAAAAAGTCACAGTTGTTTGTTGATTTAAAAGAAGAATAGCTCTGTTTGTATTTGACCGGTTTCTTTGTGGTTATCTCTGTTTCTGGTCTTTTCTGTGGTTGATTTTTTAAATCTCTTTTCCAAAGTTGCTTAGATTTTTCAAAAACTGTATATCTTATTCTATTCTTTGCTTCATTACTCTGTTCCAGTCTTCTTTGGTATTTTGAGCTTAAAGTTTCTATTCATCAGTTATTTGGCTTCCAGCTCCACTGCACACATATCTCCTTACAAAAACCGGTTCAGTTTCATTCTGGAAAAGAATACTAATTGGCTTTTAGTCACACTCTTTAACACCAAAGGTGTTTGAAAAAGTGTTACATACTCAGATTGTGTGCCACATGACAAATCAGAAACAATTATAGGCCTGAGAAATGTGTTCCAAAGACAAAAAAATTCATGTTGTGTTTTTCTGAATCTCTGAGCTATTAATATTTGAGCAGCTTCGTGTTTTTTTTTTTTACTCCTGTGGAGAAATGTGTTTTTTTTTGTGGTTCAGCCTGATAAAATCAACATCAAACCATTCTGATTCACAGGCTATGGGAAAAAACTTCCTAACTTTCTATAGACTCTCTTTATAGACAAACAAAAAATCTATGTTTGTCTGTAAAAAGGTGAGACTATTGAGGTGAGAATAAGCCAAATAATACTTACTGTGACTCATTTTATTACAAATAGCTCTCATCAGCGCGGTGTGATTGTGTTGAAATAAATTGCCCTAAATTACTTTTATTAAAGTGTACATTTTAACTACCATTCAGTAATTCTTAACCTTTTTTAAAGCAGAATAAATGAAAATGTCACTCTGTTCAAGCAGAAGCGTATTTATATATTTCTTTATCTGTTAACAAGCTGTAAAAATGTTGCTGCCGGACTATAAAAACAAACCCAGAGACGTCACTCCTGCCAACAAGGAAGAAACAGAAAAACGCTTCCTGCTCCAGCCTGAACAGGAGGCTGGGATGCTCACCAAAAAATAACAGCTACATAGATTATACAACAATAAAAACAGCATTAAGAGCTCACAGAACAGAAGAGAAGTGACATAAACACAAGTACAACACAGGGAAAGTGAACACTCAAGTGTTTGGAAAAATAAATGAATGAATAAATAAATAAATAAATAAATAAATAATGAGGAAAACCAGGTTTGGACCTGGGAAACACATTGTCCCTTTAAATAGATTACAGTAGTGGTCTGAGGATGGCCTTAAAAACAAACCATACAAATCTAAAATCGAGTGTTTTTTTTTAAACAGTTAATTGACAGAACTTACAGAAGATCTATAACGAAATTATCAACAGTAATGATAACAACAAGTAGATAAATAATCTATTGACCAACGTCAACAAAATGTACAAAATTGTACATTCATTCCACTTTCCGTGAAATATTTAGCATCGAATTATTGTTTGATTACGATTATGTTAAATAACATATGAGTCTAAAATTAATATATAAATGAAAACATAGCCCCAAGCGGAAGTGGTGTCTGCGTCAGCCTTCCGGTGTTGGCGTAAACTCCGTCGAAGGTTCCACCGTGTACCGAGCTGACAGCGGCGGGGCTGACACCATGCAAACGCCGACAAAAACACGCGGCTGCGGCGCTATAAAACCACCGACACGGACACAGAACCGCGAAGATACCTGAGCTGCCTTCACCTGAAACATGGGCGTCATCTTATCAAGCCTTTTCTCCCGGTTCGTCTCTAAAATACCGGTCAGGATTTTAATGGGTGAGTCGTATTTACAGAACGTAACGTTGCTATGGTAACTACGTTCTTCTTCTGCTGTTATCTACTTTGTTAGCAGGTCAGACTTGCACTGTTAATATTTGAGATATTTTCTCTTATATAGTTGTTTTTATTGTCTGAAGGTGTCATATCTGATCATTTCTGATATATATATATATATATATATTAGTTGTTCATTTGGAAAGTATTTCGACTCCGAAGTGGCTGTACTTGAATCAATGCATGTGTTTGATTGGTCAAATTATGCTCATTTATATTCTTTATTCAGAGATTTACAGAAAAAAATCCTCCAAAATGTTTTCGAATGATGCCATTGACTTGTTTTATTTGATAAAAATAGTCTTAACCAAAAAATTTGTGGTAGCTGTGAGCTCTGTAGCACAAGTACTAAAAAACGGGACAAAAAGGTTTGTTTGTAATAGAGGAATGATTTTTCTAAAGATAATGGGACGATAATAGTAATATCATTAAACTTTGTTATTATTTTCTGAGTTTGAAAGGTTGGTTAGAGCCATATATTTGCATTGGACTTTAAAGGCCACTATTTCCAGGTATATATGATAATGAAGCAAGTCATTTATAATAATTGTTAATTAAAACAATTGACAGCAAAATGGAACTAAGTGCATTTGAATGCTGTAGTTATAATAATTTATAAAATGGTGTAACACTTAAGGCTTTTCTTGTGACTTATTTTAGTCCATCTCAAGTTTTCTAATGATTATTGCTGAAAATCACATCAGAATCTCATGACTTTCAGCCCACATTTACTTAAATCTGTGTTCACAAAGTGGTATTTCACAACTGAGTGTGTTGTAGGTTTCGATGAGCCCCGCTTCTCCCACACTGATGTGTGTGTGTGTCTGTGTGTGTTTGTGTCGCTGCAGTCGGCCTGGACGCTGCCGGTAAAACGACCCTCCTGTACAGGCTGAAGTTGGCCGAGGTGGTGACCACCATCCCCACCCTTGGTGAGTCGCCGTGACTGAAATAAACCCCAAAATCCCGTCATTTGGCGCGACCAACGCGCCTCCGTGTGTGCAGGCTTTAACGTGGAGACGGTGGAGTTTAAGAACATAAATTTTACCGTCTGGGATGTGGGTGGTCAGACCATCATCAGACCCTTATGGAGACATTATTACACAAACACAGACGTAAGACCCCAAACGCCGCCACCATCTGTGCCAGATGTCGGAGTAAATCGCAGTAAATCTAATATCTCAGAATCTAATATCTCATCTGTTATGTTTTCTGCAGGGTATTATTTTTGTGGTCGACAGCAACGACCCCGAGAGGATCAAAGAAGCTGCCGATGAGCTCCACCAGATGGTGAGGAAATGCTGCTCTTTAAGGGTGGTTCGAACCAGTTGAAATCCATCACAAAAGCTGAAAGAGCTGCTGCTTTTCCGAACCCTGGGTGGGACGGCGGTGTGCCGAGGTGTGTGTGACACGTTCGGACATGGCTCACCCGGTTTGTTTGTTCCTCAGCTGGAGGAAGAGGAGCTGCGGGGCGTGGCCGTCCTGGTGTTCGCTAACAAACAGGATCTGCCGAGAGCCATGTCCGTCAGTGATGTCACCGAGGCCCTGAGGCTATCGGGGGTGTCCCAGCCGGTAAGTGAGACCCTGGTAAGGGTCCTAAGTCTCTCTAGGAATTAACGCGTAGTTCAATGCAATTTGTTTTAGCTTCTAAGTCAGCCTTCAGTTTTTCGATGTGATGAACACTTCCTTTTTTGTGGAGCTGAATGCACTGAATTACATAATGTGTCCAAAGTCCATGCAGAGCAAACAAAACTCCAGACAGGACAATGGACAGCCGTTTCCATGGGAAACGGCAAGGCCATAAATAAAGCCAGCAACAATCCCAGTTAACGTCTCGTTCATCTTAAAGTCTGTTGTTTTACAAAACGGAAGCAGAGTTGTTTTTCCTCAGGCTGTGTTCCCCCAAAAAGCTTCTCCCTCTCTCAGAGTTTTGCTACACTTATCAGAGTCTGTGAGGCTTAGACGGGCGGTGGATGGATGTTTTTCCCTGATGGTGACCGTTGGTCTTGGCAGTGGCTGGTCCAGGGCTCCTGTGCGGTCAGCGGCACCGGTCTGGCTGAAGGCCTGGACTGGCTGTCCGACCAGATCCTCAAACTCCGGAGCCTTTGAACGCATCGCGCTGTCTTCTGTGTCAACAATCGGAGCAGCTGGATCCAAACGTTTGAGCTGTGAACCTCACAAACCTGTCAGACTCCACTCTGTGAGCCCCTATGCAGATCAGTTTCAGCTAATTCCAAACAAAAATGACAAGGATGTATTTTCGGAAGAATTTTGATGTTTATTTATTGCTGATGTTTTGGTTTTTAAAGGGTTGAAATCGGACTGATTGTGGCTTAAGGTAAACCATAAATATTTACAGCTTTATAGATCTGAAAAAATTTGAGGTCATTTTTTATGCTGCTGAGTGATATTTGAAATGTACAAAAAGATGATGCTAATAAATTTATAAGAGCTAAAACTATGCAGTCAATGTGCTTCTGAATTCATTTCTGAAAAAGAGTCACGACACCAAACGTCACCAGAACACCAGTAACTTTCTCGGACTCAGGCGGTTTGAGTTAGTGCTTTATTCAAATCACCGGAAAGCCTTTTATTAATCATGACACTGGAACATCAATCACTGAAACATATTTACAGCTCTACATCCCCCGTCCGGCCGTGGTTTCCTGCTTCAGTAAAGTGCAGCTTCACAAAACATGACTTCTTCACCAGGTCACGGCAAGAAAACGACTCTCCGAGAGAGCCAAAGAAAAATCCAAAAGAAATATCAGTAACTTTAGATTTAGGCCTTTAAAATAAATGCCTCTGCCCCTTTAACTCCCCAACAGAAGAAGAAGGGACCTGGTGGTCGGGATGCTGTGGCCTCTGACACCCGGACACGTCAAGTCTTTGAGAAAAAAGAATCTTAAGTCTCTGTTGTTCCTACATATGATCACCAGAAATCACTAAGAGAAGGCAAATGAATTCATAAAACCCACGGAAAACAGAAAAGGCCCCAAACGACGGCACACCTCTGGCAGATGAGTATTTGGCGGAACGGAGCAGATTTATGACCCCTGATCTCTCTTTATTACGTTTCACAATACTGAGCAAATAAAAAGTTCGTTAGGAGAGAAGCTCCAGCCCGAGCTTTCCTTAGGTAGCTAAGAGCTGAAAGACCAAAGGGGAGGACACTTGGAGAACTTGTGCTAGTTTTTCACTAAAAAGAGGACAAAGCTCCTCCCGCATGCCCTGAAAATCGACCCGGTCAGCGTGTGGTCATCCTCACTCAGAGCTTTCAGGCTATTGGCTGAACAGGAGATAAATGTGTTGAAACGTGTTGAAACTCAAACGTTTTGGAGTCAGAAAACATGAACGTGATGTTGAGCGTGTTGAGAGGCGTTTTTGAAAATAATACAGAAAAAAAATAACAAATGAAATGGGAAAAATCTGAAAATAGCTTATTTGCCCTCCTGCATCTCCTGGTGTGCTTTCAGAGTCAGAGCCGGGACTAAATCAGATTAAACAAAAAATATAATAATCAACCAGTCAAAAAACCTTTAGCTCACAATTCCCTCTTTGTTCTTATTCTCATTTAAACAATGTGGAAGAAGGTCTTCTGTCACAATAACGTTTTTTAAAACTCCTTATACTTATTCCATCCCTCTTTTTAAGCTAAGACTAAGTTGTTTTTTTAAAGGGGCAGTAACATCCTTACACTTGGCTTTTTTATTGAGCTGAAGTTAAAACAGGGTTCGATTTAGCCACCGGTGTTTTTCACAGCTGCTAAACGGCCTTCGAATCCCGAAGTAACAGAAAACTGTGATACACCTGCTCTCATTTTTGCTGCAACAGATTATTTTCACTCCAGGAGAAAAGAAAGTGCTCCTTCGGTTGAAATGTTCGGTTTGTTTCAGGAGTTCAGACAATTCCCAATGTTGTGGCTCGGAGCAGTCTGGAGGATTTTAGGCGGAAGCCTGCTGTTCCTCCTGCCTTTTCTCCACTTTTACTGGCTGTGCGCGATGCGTTTAAGGAACATCAGGAAATCGAACGCTCTCCTCCACTTTGGAAAGCATCAGAACTATTGTGTGAACTCCTTCCAGCTCCACAGCCTCGAGCTCTGTGACCTTTAAACTCTGACATATGCATATTTATCTTAGAGATTTTGCATCTGTACCAGATTTCAGTTCAGTCTCTGGAGGTATTCAATGACATGTTTGAAACCCTTTTGCTGAACTGTGTGACAGATCCTCTCAGGAGCTGCGATCTGTCCTTAAAAACGAGGCTCTCTGGCTCACGGCGTGGGCAAAATGTTCACTGCAAAACAGCAGCTCACATCTGGAGGGCCTTTGGAGCCTGACATGATCAAATCCACACCATCCGGACCATATTTCAGACTCCTTTATCCCATTTTTAACAAGTGAAGAGGAGAAGAAGTGGAGGGCCTCTGGCCAAAATAACTTCTCTTCTTCTTTGTGTTTAAAACTGCATTTTCTCTTTCGTTCCACGTGTCTTTAAAACGCTTCAGAAACTTGAACCTTCCATCCTGACAGTGAGCTCGTTATAAAATAAACATAAAAACAGAAACTTACAGGTTTGATCTAAAGTTATTTTTCTCTCAATAGCCGGTATAAAAGCAGCGTTATTTGCACGGGATAAAATGAGTCAAAAGCTTCTTCGCCGTCTCCGTTCCTCCTCGTAGTGAGGGTGCGTTGGGTTTATCCTCCACCGAGTCCAGCAGAGAGGAAACACGTTTTCCCGTCGCCCGGGGCGACCCGGCGGGGCGAGCGGTGTTTCCTTCCTGAGCAGCGGTCTCAAAAAAATAAACGCCCGCCGGGTCTGGCTCGTGGAACCGAAAACGTGCGTCCTCCGAGTGTGATTAGGCCTCGGACTCACCCCTCTTCTTGCCCTCCTCCCCGGCCTCGCTGTCCTCCGACTGGCTGCTGCTGAGCACCAGGAACTGTCCGTCGGGGGCGGGCGGGTTGGGGGGGCGGCTCGAGGCGGCGATCAGGCGGCTCTGCTCCTCCAGATCCTGATGGAAAATCGAACGGAAACGTGAGCATAGGCCTTCGAACCAGCCCCCCAAACCAATCAATCAATCGATCAATCGAGTTTATTTGTATAGCCCTTTACAATACCCAAATGGTACTCAAAGTGCTTTACAACAAAGCCATAAAACAATACAAAAAAACAAACAAAACATACAGAAACAACTAAAAGTGCTGTAGTGGTGCAGCGCTGCAAGGTAATTAAAAGCCTTCCAGAAGTGCGTAGAAAGGAGCACACAGAAGGAGGAAACCTAAGAGACCCTAGTCCGAATTAAATGCTAATTTAAAAAAGTGGGTCTTAAGCTTTTTTTTTTTTTTTAAAAAGGCTGAGGTCAGTAGTGGTGCGGATATCAGGGGGGTAGTTTGTTCCACAGTCTGGGAGCAGCGACGGCAAAAAAGAACGATCCCCCCACTGTTTTGAGTCTTGACCTGGGGGACCTCTAACAGAAGCTGACCCGAGGACCGCAAGGCTCTGCCACAACTGCGAAAAGTTAAAACCAGGCCCCCGAAACCAGGCCTTACCTTCTCTATCTGCTTCTGTTTGCTGAGCTCCTCCTGCTGTTTCTCTTTGGCCTTGTCCTCCTCCCTCCTCTTCTGCACGGCTTTCCGATCCTGCACAACAACAACAACAACAACGAGGGGGGGGGGGTAAAAAACATCCTCAACACGCCTGTGTGAGTTTTGCCCACCGGCCCCGGAGCCCCGACTCTGGTCTCACCATCTCGGAGTGGAAGGCGATCTGCTTGGCCAGACCGATGCTGTCGCAGATCTGGAAAAGCACGGAGCAAAACAATCTCAGAGGCCAAAAAATCGATTACACGAACCAAAAATAAGAGCTACGTCGAAACAAATGTGCATCTCCAGTCATGGTGTCACCCTCTGGAATACTTTAGCGGAGGAACATAAGTGTTGCAGAAACATAAGCAGGTTCAAAAAAAATATTTAAGCGGAATGTCCCGAGTAAATAACTGGAAGAGAGTGAGTGATGTTCTTATGAGGGTGGTGTGGTGTAGGGAGGGGGGTTATAGGGACGGAGAGCATAGGGCCAGTGTGTTGTCTTGTATGCGTGAGTGTGGATGTGTTGTTTGTCTTTGTTTTTGTTTTTTCTTTACAGGTCTTGGTGAGTGTCCCTGGGATGAGCGGGAGGGGATTGGACATGCATGAGCTTTGGCTTCTTCCATCCCCCTTTTCAAGCCATGCGTCTGTATTGTTTGTCACTGTGTATGTTCTGAAATGTGTATCAGGTTTGAAATAAACTTTTTGAATTGAAAATTGACCTTCTCTCCGTCGTTGTTGGACTCGAAGATGTAGCAGACGGCCCGGGCGCCGGCCGCCTGCAGCACGAAGCCGAACAGCCTCTTGTTGTCCTGGTGGGGCGAGGACTGGACCACGCTGGACAGAGGAAACTGCAGCCGGACGCGGGCCGCCGTCAGCACACGCCCGTCCAGACCAAAAATCACCCAGACCAGACGGGGAAAAAGCGTCTTACCCTGAGTCGAGTGACCTGAGTCTGGGGATCGATGAGCCTGAAAAATGAACAAACGTCGAGATGTTTATGTTTATGTTTATGCATTTGGCAGGCGCTTTTATCCAAAGCGACTTACAGAGTAGACACAATATTACATTTCTCATCACTATGACAATAAGCTATACAGAGGAGAAACACTGATCAGAGTCAAGAGATAGAGGTAGAGGGACCACAGAAGGAGTTGTGGGGGGGTAGAAGTACGGGTTAGGATTAAGATAGGAGATGCTCTTTGAAGAGGTGGGTCTTCAGATCTGAGAACATGGCCGCCACTTCAAATACCGACGCTAGATGGGATCTCTCCGGCCCGGTTCTTACTTCAGGCAGTCGCAGGTGACCAGCAGGTGCGACTCGGTCATCCTGAAGATGTTGTGGATGGCCCGGGCGGCCAGGATCTGCCTCATGGTCTCCGAGATGACGTCGGCCGTCTCGGCCGTCCTCACCTCCATGGAGCCCAGGAAGCGGACGATGAAGAGCTGGTGGAGGATGGAGTCTGAGGGGCGGGAGGCAGAAATCAGCGTAAAGCACAAAACGGCACGGTAAACTGGAAAGTGGTCGATGTCCACAAGCATGGGGAAAACAAGGTGTGCTAATCTGATAAAAAGTGAAAAGCAAACAAACTATTCCGACTTAAATTATCAGCAGAAATTTGATCCTCATATTTTCTGTGTGAAACTGCTTGTGGCGTTGTGTAATGTCCTCATTGGCAACACGTTTGATCTGATAGTTGATGGAGATAAGCACGTTCGGGCAAATGGAGCGAACCTTCACTGTCTTCAGCCGCGTTCTCTCCCGACTCCCCAAACGGATTACTCCGTCTGCAGACACAGACACAAAGAGACAAAGAAGACAAAAGGAGCTGAATTAAAAACTATGGACTCAGAGAAAGCAGAAACTATTTAGTCATATATTTACTCTACGAGGCCTTTCAAGGACTTCCTTATTTCTCCTTCATAAAATCGCCCCAATCAGGGCCATCCCCACTCAGTTATTTATTATTTCAGACTGCTGTAATTCTTTATGATTAGGCTCCCCCATTATTTCTCTAAAAAGCCTCCAGCTGATGCAAAATGCTCTGAAAACCTGAGAAAGACATATTTAGTTCATTTCAGTTCTCCGGTTTTAGCTCCTCTTTATTGAATTCCTTTTGAATTCAGAGTCGAAAGGTCAGCTCCTCACATCTGAAGCTCGGAATGAGCTGCTCCAGTCTTTCTCACTGTTGTGTATTTTCCAGCTTCAAACTGTCCTTTATGATGCATCCTGTAGTTAGTGATGGCTCAGAAACCCTGAAACCTGATCTGATGCTCTGTAGATTAAACTAAACTGAGCTATGCCTGAAAATCTGAACATAAAGCCCTGTGAGTCTTATTTTTCTTTCATCCTCAGAAAGGTCTAAACCACCAGGTGGCGCTGATCATGTTCTAAATCTAATCTTTCTAATCTTTCTGCTGCTCGGCTGAACTGGAGCCCGACCCACCTGCCGGCCGTTGCCGCCGCCTTGCTGTGGGCCGAGTTCTCCTCGCTGACGGGGGAGATGATGTCGAACTGGATGGGCGTGTCCGGGGCCACCAGGCAGTCCAGGGAGAGCACGGACAGAGCCGGCGAGGGCTCGGAGCCCACCGAGCTGATGCTGCTGGCCCGGCCCGTCCGCCCCTTACTGGGACGGGGGCAGAGGGAAAAAAAACATCACGGAGGCTGTTTGAGGCCGAGGATCTGCCTTTCCTGCAGAGGGGCGTGTCCTACCTGCTGGGCCTCATGCTCTCGTGCCTCTGCTGGAAGGACGGAGACGGCGTCACCGCCTCCAGGGCCGTCTGGTTCACTCTGGCCGCCAGCTCCTAACAACCACAGAGGGTCAGTTCTGCTGTCACACAGCTCAGATCTGTGCTGTGCAGATCTGAAAATGTCTGGTAACATGAATCCCAAGGAATGACTTAGAGAGCATCGCGGGGAATTTTGAGCCATTTTGTCTGGGGTTTTTGTGCAATTTGCTGACTTTTTCTGACTTTTTAATCAAAATTTGATCAGTTTTGGAGACTCTTCCAGGACAAGCACCAAAATCTCCATCAGTATCAGTATTCCTGGTCAAAATAATTTAAGATTTTGAGATTCAGAAGTTTGTTTTGCTTGCATTTTAACCTCTAGATCAGTTTTCTTCCATGACAAGCCCCACAATCTTCATCAGTATCAGTATTCCTCATCAGATGGTCAAAATAATTTAAGATTTTGAGATTCAGAAGTTTGTTTTGCATGCATTTTAACCTCCTATTTTGGGTTAAGAGGAACACATAAATATAATAAGGCGTCTTTCTCCTATAGCCTCACCAGAGGGCAGTAATTCTCAGTGTTTAAGTAGATCGGGCTCTTCCTCCACAGAGTTTGCTATTGAGGACGCAAACATCCATAAATGTGAGGTCCACATATGTTAACCCCAGTTTGGAACAATAACAATGTTGCTCACTGATTTGAACATTCGTTTTGTTTTTGCAAAGTGAGAGCTAGTTAGGAGTGGACTATCTGACCTCTGCGTTTTCACTGAGGTAGATCCTCTTGGAGATGTTGTTGATGGTCGCGATCCACTGTTGGAGGAAGCACAGAGAGGGACCCGGTGTGAGGGAGCAGCCACCTGAAAGCGGACTATCTGAGAGCAGAGCCCTTTACCTCCTCACAGTCCTTCCGGCTCTCCGCCTGCAGCGTCACCACTCTGAAAATAACCAGAAATCTCTGAAAACCTCACCAAAAAAAAAAGCGGATTCATTGGAGAAAATGGAGAGGAGTCTCACTTTTTGCCGTCGAAGGAAGTGACCTGAAAGCAGAATCTCCGGTCGTCACTGTCCACAGCCATGACGGAGCAGTTGTCCAGGTCAGTGACCAGCCCCCCCGCCACCTCCCCCCGGCCCTGCTGCATCAGGTTCCCTCCCTGCGTGAAGAAGTACTGGCGCTCCCACGACGACGACACCAGGCCCGTTTTACTGCAACAAACCAGCAGAGTCAGGTCATTTCTGCAGGACGGCGGAAACCCAAGTTTTACAGAAAGAGAAAACGAGAACCAAATACTGCAGAAACTCTACTTACGATTGCCTAAACATACAAATTTTCCAACATACGAAGTGAAATTTGATCAAATATTCGACTCGACACCTGAAGAAAATTTCCAGCCTACATCCAACTGTTGAAAAATATATATCATGTTCTCAGACGATGCTGTGCTTATAAAAATCTGAATTTATTTTTTAGCAGAGTGCCAATCTGGAGATCAGACACAGTCTTTTAACCTTGTAAAGCAAAATGTATCATATTTGATACATACGGTTTCTGAAATGTTTTGCCTCTGACACCTTTTGCATAATTTAATGGTAAAAAGTTTGCTCAAAGTCCTTTTGTACACAATCAGATACACCTGATAACAGGGGGCAGAAGATTACACAAAAAGTTATCTTGACTTATCGCGTAGTAATAAATTATTAATATTAAAAAAAAAAATCTCTTTTTCTTTTTACATATTTTGTTAAAAGGCCAAATAAGGAATTCAAACCAAAAAAAGTAATTTGCTGTTTTGTTTTATTCTTGGATCAGGCTTTAAAGGGTTAACTTGCTGATTCTCAGTCACAATCTTGTATTTTTGCCCGCCTGACAAAAGAGAAAAACATGCACGAGCCGCTTTGCTGTGAATTAGTCTGCATTACTGCACAGTTATGAGAAAATGGACATTTGAGAGGGGATGAGCGTACAGATGCACAAGTAATTGGATCCCTTATCACATTATCCGAATGTGGTAATGCAGTTTTAAGAAGCTCCATTATAGACTAGCATGTTTACAGACCCTTAAGAAGTCCTGTTATGGCCAACCTAACCCCCCCAAGTGAATACACTGACGCAAACACATCTCAGAGATGCTTTAAAAAGACCAATTCATACACACACACACAATGTGCTTTTGCTTCTTACTTGCGGATGTACAGGTAGCCCTGCTTCCTGGTCAGGCTGCGGCACACAGGTGAGTGAGCCGGGTCGGGGTCACACGGTGCGTACAGGGGGTCACATGACCTCTCCATCTGCTGGATGGTCTGCTGCATCTGCCCCACCTCCTCCTCCATCTCCCGACGCACACTGCACGCAATTGGAGACGTTCACCTGGGCAGCGGCTCACAAATTGGGCCAAACTAAGCAGCTTTGGGAGGCGAGTGGAGGCCGCCTTACTTCTGAACACTGGTGCCTATAGTTCCCAGGAAGTCCTCCCACTGCTGCGTGAGGTTTTCTGAGCCCAGCTTGAAGAAACTGATCTGTAAATCCGAAAACAAATAAAGGGGCATCAGCGAGGTGGCTTACAACTCTGAACTCAGTCAGGGAGACTTTAGAATCTAAATAAACGCAACAAATGCCTTTTTATTGAGAATTAACAATGACAATGATCTATTTTTTTTAGCACATAATTAGATTATTCATTGTTGTTGTGTAAAACTAGAGCTGTAAAATCTATTAAAGGCTACTCAATAGCATCAGTTAATGGCATCATATCTTTACTGTAAATGATATCTGATGACAGGAAAAAGATTAATGAATAGAAAAATTCGTTGCACATCATATATTTTACTGTAAACTCATCTTATGACATTAAATCAGAGTACTATAAATAACCTAAATCGTGTTTTATTGTTGCATGCTGCATTCTGAATGATGGAAAAATTATAAAGGAATC
>CAJRST010033334.1:3139086-3154910 GCA_907169785.1 Menidia menidia
GTGTGTGTGTGTGTGTGTGTGTGTGTGTGTGTGTGTGTGTGTGTGCACCTGAGCCTGCATGTAGCCGAGCAGCGGCTCCAGCAGAGCCGTCTTCTTCTTGTACTGCAGCATGTTGAGCGAGCAGAAGTAGTGCATCATGGTCTGGTGCTGCTTCTTGCGGGAGGTGTAGACGTCCTCCACCACCTCCGCCCTCACCTGCGTCAAACAAACTCAATTGTGTACTTCAGTAGGAAGCAGCTTAACAGAATTTGCTTAAGGCTTTCAGGAAACATGAGACCGGGAGAACTTATGGAAGAGTTTTTGAAGTGATCATTGTGCACAGATCGACTCTCACACAAACATGAAATACTGTAAATGAGCTAAGATCCTGCAGTTCTGTTTAAACAAAAAGCCTATACCCTAATAATATTACAATATTTAAAAAAAAAGAAAAACTCTAAGTCAGTAGAATCAATTAAGAAAAAAAAAGAGAAAAAAACGTGTCTTATCAGGTCAAATCAAACCAGTAAAAGTTCACTTTGGAAAAAATTGAGAAAAAGGAAATGATAAAAATCTTAGTTTTATGAAGGAAACTTTACTAAGAACAGCAGCCATGACTTTTCCATGGCTCGTTACCTTGTCATTTTCTCTCCTCTTGGACAGACGGCTGTATCTGTTAATGGCTGTGTCGTGATCTGCAGACAAATAAATAACAGAGCTGCTTTAATCACATCAGGACAAAAAACTACAACGCCAACCAAAAAATAAAGGCGAAATCCTCCATTTAGCTCCAAGAAGTTGATACAACTCGAGATTATCTGACTTTATCCAATTAAAAATACACACATCAATTCTTTTCTTGTCCTCCATAAAACAAAGATCAACAACATCAATATCATTATCATTAATTGATCATTGATCACAACATATAGGTCTTATCTCTTTGGCTTTAGCTTAATTATCTTCCTGCTAAATTCAGAACAGAATTTAAAATTCTGCTCCTCACAAGCATGTCATAGTAATTTGGGCCCTTTTTTTTTTATTATTACTGCAGCTTGAGTCAGAAATAGAGGGTTAATCAGCCTGTATCAACACATAGCAGAGCAGATGTGTCAGAAAGGACAAACTTACCATCACTGGCTATCTGGAAGACTTCTTTTAAGGTAAGGATCTCTGGAATTGGAACAAAAAAGAAAACATGACAAAGGATTTTCTACTTCAGTTTTTCTGTGTGAAAAAAAAAGAGCATTTTGATCAGAACATGAGTGCGTTTCCATCTGGAGGAGGAGCCAAACCTGAAGCCCATCTTCAGGCTCTATCATAAGGCCCAACTTAAGGACCAACCTCAATAACAGCACCTTTTTTAATTGTTTCACTAAACCTGACAACAACATTCATACTGATCATAAGTCTGTTTTTTTAAAGAAAGTCTCAGCAATGCTGCGTCTGACCTCTTCAGCTTTAATGGGTCGTGTGATCGGACGAGCCGAGGCGGTTTCAGAGGGTTGATTTCTGAATGTTTTTCTCACACGTGCACTGTCTAAAAAGTAAAGGAAAAACATGTTACCCTTCAGGTCTCTCTCTTTAAATTGGGTGATGGGAAACATCATGGCGTCTGCGAGCTGTGTGGACAAGACAGCGTGGCAGGAACTCAACTAGAGAGAAAAAGAAGAAAAGTTTAGATAAATCACAGACAACAAAAAAATATAGATATTGAGTCTAAAAATAAATCTTAAAAAAAGAGTGTTGCTATCAACTTTAAATCTGAATATTAGACTAATTCCTAAAGGGGAATCTGATCAAAATGGTTGAGATAAATAAATTGTTAATGAAAATATTTATGTTACGTTATAAACAGTATAATTAATTATTTTCAATGGATATCGTTATTTATTATTTACAAATGAATCCATTTCTACAAGACTTTGTCTTTTCAGGCTGACTTACAGTTTTTAAAAAATGTCACAAATGAATGTCTTCTGGAAAATATTTGCTATAGTCATGCAGTAAAGGCAAATTAAAGAAGAGGAATTATGCTAGAGGGGTAAAGCAACGTGTTCCTGACAGCAGTCTCTAAATTAGTGCCTCTCGTCATATTCTCACCTCATCGATGACTTTGGCAAACTGCTGCAGTGTGGAGCTCATCACCTCGTCGTCCCCCCCCAGAGGAAAACGCTGCGGAGGAGAACAGCAATCACACAGAATAAATGGGTCACTTTGAGTCCTGTGAGGAAAACATATCCATGTGAGGGGGAACTGGGTTGATCTCACCATAAAATCAATGCAGATTTACGCCGGTCGGTTTCTAAAAGTAAAGAAGTTTGGTGGCAGATGTGTGAGAGGCAACAGAAAAGGCTGGGGGCTTTTGTTACCCGGCTAAAAGCTGTGGTGATAAGTCTGACGGGGGGCTTTAAAGGGCTGACGTTTTAGTGGCTCATGTTTAAGGGTTCAGTCTGATAAGGCCAGAAAAAGTTAATTTTACTGTATGGTGTGTTATCAAGGCTACTAGTCCCTTTAATTTTAATAGAGAAGCAATTTTACCCAAATCTGAACGTCAGAAGTCAGAAAATGGGAAGCTAAATCCAAAGTGCGGGAAAACTTATTTAGGCAAAAATTAATTCAGGTGCTACTATGTTTCACTGGACGAATGGATTGTGGATGTTTTAAAACAAACTGAAAGGAGACAAATGGTGATTCATTGCCTGGTGGAGAATTTATAATACTTTCAAAATGATTACAGTGATGAAAAATAAGCGGAATTCAATTAAAAAGAAACAAGTTGTCTGGGTAATATTAAATAAAAAGTGCAAAACGAACCAAACAAGCCTAATGTAAAGGACCAAATGGTCCTCTTCTTCTTCTTTGACAACAAAAGACAGCCGATGATCAACTGGGGAAATGAGCATTATAAAGTTTTTAAGCTGGAATGGCTTATGACAGCTAACCTGGGCGGAGAGTGAGTTAAACAGTTTTCATTTACGAATGGAAGTCACCAGAGTGCTTTATATGTGGTGGCTGTGACGAGACACCGACTACAAACACACCGTATTTGTTATCACGTACGGAGTAAAAACAGGGTGGCTCGGGCCTCAGGCTTGGTGTAAACTAAGAAGCCGTCTACCTGTTTGTCGTACTCTTTCAGCAACCGGGACGTCAGGTGTGTGGCAGCACTCAGCTCATTCTGAAACACAAAACAGCCGCCCGGATAAACTGAAGACGCAAATCCCATCAGCCATCGTCCGTTTCTGTCCCCCGTGTGTGTGCGGGTGTGTACCTGGGCGTCATAAATCCTCTGCATGGCCTGGTACAGCTGTGTGCAGTAGTTGGAGATGGCTGCCGTGTCTTCTTCGAACACTCCCAGCAGAGATCGCGTCTGCAGGTGGGAAACAAGTCGGAGGTAATCATCTCAACGTTTAGTTAAATGTCACATACAGGGCTGAGGTGACCTTTAATTTACTGCAGAATCTCTACTGAGGTTCACCTAAACATATAAATATTCGAAGTAAATTTCCAACGTATGACATTGAAATATTAGGGAAAAAAAACATAAAATCTAAAAATGTAATTAAAATAAATAAGCTAAGTTAGAACAAATTATATTCGTATGAAGAGGTTCTACTGTAACTAGCAAAAACCTCACCCACTATCTATTCAAATCCACACCTAAACACACAAATATTCAACAACCGAAGTAAATATTCAACATATGATGTTGGAGTCATAGAAAAAAAACCCATAAAATATAAAAATCAAGTAAAAATAAATATGTTAAGTTAGTTTAAAGTTTACGTAGTGAAAGTTAGAGTAAGTTACAGTACGTCTTACATCTCAGTCTCCACCTCTACCTCCGTACACCTGTCTCTGAGGTAAAGTGCCAATAAAAAACCCTTTTTATTGATTACCTCTTTATAATTTATTTCTTTGTATGTCTCTCTCATATAATGCATTTGTTTTATTGCTATTAAGGAGCAATCGTAGGTTTTTTGGCTGTGGAACAAATAACAGGAATTACAGTGTATTCTAATGGAAATATTTGAACCAACATACGAATATTTTAACATATGAAGTAGGTCCTCGAACTAATTAAACTAGTATGAGGAGGTTCTACTGTAACTGGCAAAAACCTCACCCACTATCTATTCAAATCCACACCTGTAACCTGCAGCTGCAGCTTAACTGTGCACTCAAGGTGTGTCTGAAAAGCATTTCCTGACATCACCTGTCTGTTTTGTAGTTAAGCAAGCTCGTAAATTTGCTATGGGTTTATGTCACTGTGAGGAAAGATAAGTAATTTGGAAATGGGTCCGCACGCATCCAGAAGCGGACCAAAATAAACTCTTTCCAGGTGTCAAGAGTTAATAAAGATGAAAGATTTGAGGTGCTGTGCTTCTTCATGTATACACGCTTAAACTTAAAGGACAATGCAAAGTCCACCATGGTGTCAGCAAATCAAACCAGAGCTCACTGGGTACATTAAAAACTAAAATGTCAAACAAGAATTGATTGATTCTTAAAGAAAAAGCTACACTACAACAATGTAATTACTATTGTTTCTGTTAAAAGACGCAAAATGATGTTCACAGCACAGTACGTAAATATACTCTATCCAATCTACATTGTTTATAGCATTAATCTAATATGCACTCCTACAAAGGCCTTTGTTTATATATATTCAAGTACACACACACATGTAATATCATGTCTTTATATTACTGTATAGGACTGTACCGTCTGTATTAAACATGTACAGCTATACAGTATATTTCACTTATATATATCATGTCGAGTAATGTGTACAAACAATGTAAAAATGCCCATTTATTCTCACCTTTGACGGCCCTAACTGCGTTTACTGTTTACACCACATTTGCTGCTCTTTGCCCTTCTGATCAGGGGCTAAACTGCATTTCGTTACCTTGTAAAGTTTAATCTTGTTTTATTTGAAGAAACACTCACTTCACTCCAACACAGCTTTATCTTTATGTGATGTTGGACAGTTACAGCAATCAGCTTCACTCACAGTAAAGTGTGACGAAGGTTTATGGCAACTAAACAGTGTCTTTTGGTAGTCATATTTCTAAACTTCACTTACCATGAAACAAATGAAAAAGTTAATCTGGGTCCCTGAGATCAGTGTCAGGGTGTTCCAACCCTGTTTGAGGTGATACTGAAATAATGTCCGCATGGTATAAATATTAATTCAAACTTGAACTGATTATGTTGTTTGGAAAATGTTTCTTACTTTGCACTGAATGCCAATTGGACAAACCCATGAATAAATATGTTAGCTTAACCTCTGTTGTTATGTTTTATTTGTTTTATTTTTTGTTTTATTAAAAAAAAGAAAAACATTTTGCAGTAAAGAGACAAGACTGGGAGGGGAAGTCATTTGGAAAATCTGCGAATAAATTTGAATTAAAAAAAATATGTTGTGGTGCCCTTTCAGGCCACACCCCAGTGCGTGACGTCACTGCAGGTGTTGCGTCCAGGATTCGCACCACCAACCGGGATGTCTCCACATCTGGAGCTAAAGCGCCTCCGCCTCTAACTCTGAGCGAAATGTACCGCCAACATCTGGCACCAGGACGGCCAAAAGGTCTGCCGCCCTCCCTAAAAGGAGGGGGGACCGACTAGCTAAGACGCTACGGAAGAAACGGCTAACAACTTATTCACATACAAAGAAACGCTGAATGATGTGCGCCGTCTGATAATGTTGACAAAGCGGCTTGGCGGAAACTTCGCCCAGCTGACCCGTCCATCCGTCACTTTATGATGCCACGGAGCAGCTGAAGTTTCCCGACTGAGACTCCCCACTGACAGCTGAGGTTAAAAGGGCCGTAAGAGACGAGCGAGCAGCTAAAACTCAGCCTCTGTCTGCAGCTGGATGTTGGCAAACATTAGCTTAGAAAGACAGTTAGCCTAGCTAAATATGTAGCTAGCTAGCGCTAGCATGCTACTGAGGGCTCCGGGGAGGTGGTTCGTTACCTGCGGGCTGTCCTCCAACGTCTCCTCCAACGGTAGCTTCTCAATCCCGGGCATGGCTGCGGATGGCGTGTGTAAATGTCGGAGGAAATGGACGGACAAAACCCTCAACAAATCGGCCAGACAATTCCCACTCAAGATTTCTTGGATACACGAATTTACAACACCCCAAAACAGCTCCTCCCGATTCAACAAGCCCCGCCTGACGACTTGATTTTGATTGGACAAAATAATCTTACAGGAATTCGATTGGCTTCTTATTTAAATGGTGATAGGTGACATTTTGGGTCCAATAACGCCCTTTGTAATACTGTTATCTTACACAAAAAAGAGCCAGAATGGCGATCCATATCCCTATTTTTCTTGTGGTGATTTTTTGGCTTTCACTGCTCATATCTAGCGTTATAATTGGCTTACCGCGAGTTTAAAAATCTTACAATTGAATTTAAAGCAACTTTCCACCTTCTTATTATGTGTGTATATCTAATGTATATCTGAACTCTCCATCTTAGATTAAAAAACACATTATATAAAGTTGAACTGCTTTAATAACTAAGCAATATTTTAAAAGATTCTATTCCAGTAGGTCATAAACAAATGTTATAAACATTTGTTAATATTTTATTTTAATGCAACATATTTTCTAATTTTTATCATTTATTCTTTTTATCTTTGCCAAAAGTGTAACACATTTTTAAAATTCATGGCAGCAGTTAAAATGAATACAAGATAGAGGTATTTGTCTAGTAACAACACCTTGAATAGCAATGAAAAACATGTAATACACAGTGGGATCATTTGGAACAGTAAAAGGAATCTTCCATTGAAATGCGAACAGATGTTTATTCAAAACGCCAAGTCGTAAACATTTTGGAAATGTAGTGGGGAGGGGAGAGGAGGTCATAAAGATCTTCCTTCGCGGGGGAACAACAGTTCTGCCATGTTCTGGAGTCCGTGCACCAGGCAGCAGCTCAGGCCGCTGCGGGGGGTCTCCATCCCAGAGACGCGAATCCACACGCCGGCCTCCTCGTCGTAGCACTCCACGGCCGACATGGTGCCGAAACCATCCTCTCCCCCGACCACAAACAGCTGCTCCTCCACTACCTGGATGCCAAAGTTGCTGCGGCAGTTGAACATGGAGGGCACTCTGCACCACCTGTTGGTGTTTGGGTTGAAGGCCTCCGCCGTGCAAAGACGAGTGTTGCCATTCTGAATGCCTCCGACCTAACACAGAAATCAGGTATTTGTCAACTCTTTTAGGAGAAAGGAAAAGTACTCCAACCCCACTTTTTAAAACCAAAATTTTCCTTGTTTTAATCATTTAATTTGAGAAGACATTTGGATAAACTGGTAACATGCTGAATTGCAAAGCTGCTCAGACAGAGATGATTAACACAGCACAAACATTATTATAGACTCTCTTCAGGAAGCCAAAACCATGCTGTCAAACTCTTGTTTGAACTGGAGCCTTCGGGCAAACTTCTCAGATCATTCAAAGCAGGAACAACCAGATGCCTGAGCAGCTTTTCTCCCAGGCTGTTCAGTCTCATAACCAGGTCAACACACAGTTATGTATAGCCTACGTGCAGAGTTTCACTTGTTATATAATGACTTTTACTATTTACACTTTCGTTACCTAACTTTGATCTACATGTTTAATTCATTCTCATATCGTATTTGATCTCTGATTAATTTTGATGTTGTGTTGTTTTCTGTCTCCCTTTTGCAGGAAGAGTACTCCAGTAAATAATCGCTTTAATCGATTTGAATTTGGGAGATTTAGTGAATTTCATTTAATGCTTTTTAAATGTCACAACGGCGTCTTTTAATGAGGTTAGCCCAAAGTTTAATTACATTATAAATTGAACACATTATTTTTGGGGATGTGGTTCCAGCTAGAATTGGAAAGATGTTATCACATTGTCAACTGAATGACACCAAAAAATAAAAACAACAGAAACAGAATAAAGCTAATGCTAATTAACTAATAGACTGGTTTTGCACAAACCCTCAAATATTTAACTACACATATTTAACTTGAAGAAGTGATACATCATAACAAAAAATATCAAGCTACACAAGAGACCATGAAGAAACTGATGCACCAGATAAAATATGTTTGAAATAAAAATTTAAAAAACATTTCAATTCACATTATTTGTTCTGAAGTCAGTGTCTGTTAGATACTTTAAAATAGATTTTGATATTTTGATTTTTTATTTCAACCAATATCCATCATCTTAAAACATTTTAGCCTCCAGATTTGAACATTTTCGCTTGATTATAAACATTTTCATTTAAAGCTGTTGATGTGACAGAATCCAAAGGGTCTCAAACTATCTTTATCTCAATGCCGTTTCTTTTCCAACTAAATAGTCTCTTTCTGTAGCCACTGACAGACTGTGTTTCAATAATATTTTAAACTTACGGCAAAGATTCGGCCTTTATAGGCCACGGCGCCCAGGCCGCTTCGGCAGGACGTCATCGGGAAGATCCGGGTCCACAGGTTGGTTTCCGGATCAAAACATTCAGCTGAGGCGAGGATGCGGTGTCCATTAAAACCCCCACAAACGTACACCTACAGACAGAGATGCAGACATGTTGGTTTATTGTGGAGGCCTCATTTATTTTGGATGCTCCAAAATTAAAATCTGTCACATAGTTCTTAGCTTTCACATGTTAGTTTGTGCTTTTTGAGGGAAAACTCATGCATGGCTAAAATTGTACAGGCTATATGTTTAATCCCATTCATTTTCATTCATTTGTTCACCACAATGAATTTTAGATTTTTGATCAGTTCATAGAAATTCAGTGTAATACTGAAAAAAAAATCCTGAGTATAGAGACAGTTATCAGATTTAAAAGAAAAAGTTTTCAGTACTTTTCACTACTGTCACATATCTCAAAAAGATTCTTCTGTCTTTATTAAAGTCTGTGATTACAGGACAGAGTTTTCAGTTTCCTTCATAGCTTTTTTGGGAATAGCAAAACTACATTAAAAAATCAGTATTAACATAGATTAAGAGATCTTGCCTCAAATGGTCTAAGAGTATTTCAAAGGCCTTTTGGAAAATACCCAGTATCCTGTCATATCCCCCCCCGACCCATTGCAAATTCCCAAGGCCTGCTTTTAGGTCAAAGCACATGTCCCATCTGAGACTCAAGAGGCCATTTAATTTAAAGATAATATCCAATTCAGACACGAAAGGGAAGTGTTCTGTTGTTTCTAGTCATAAATCAATTAAAGATTGATCCCATGAGAGGGTAGAGAAGAGGTGTTCTAAGGTCTTTAGTCTTAACAACCCAGAGCGTGACTAGTTTGATTCAGTTACTCCCTGTCTGACTAGGCAACGCACATTCTGTGTTGCTTTTAGGAAATATTGTGGTTAAGTTAAAAAGAACACAGTTTCACTACATTTCCTGACCCACTGACACACAAGGAAGTCTGGTGCTGAGCCCTAAGCTGTAGAGCAGTTCGTTCAACGCTTCCTTCATTTCAGAAAAAGCTCCTGTATCCAACTAAACACACTTGTGTCACAGGGATATAGAATATAGTCCATTTCTCAACTGCACAGCTTTGGCTTGACTGTGGCAGACAGTACTCTGCAACAGCATTGAGTCCCCTCTCATTTCTGGAACTGTGCATTAAACATGTTCAAAAACACTTACACAACAGCCATGAATGTGATACCAGATTTTGAACATTTCCAAAAAACTATAAATGTCATTTTTAGTTTGAGATCCTGTTTTCTCCAACATATAGTCTGAACCCTCTGAGACCAGCACTGTGTTCTTTCTTAAAGAAGCCTTCAGGAATAGATCTCAAGGCTTCTTGAAGGACATCCTGAAGCTCTTTTTTGGATGTTTGCTCTTGGCTTCCTTAAGAATGGCTTCTTGGTAGCCGCCCTTCCATGGGGAGCATTTCTGATAAGGCTTGGGCCAACAGGAGCTGGATCAGCTGCAGGTCCTGATGCAGCTCTTAGGTTTCTGCTGGATTTTCCCTCTTTCTTAATCACTTTCAGATCCTCTTTATCTGCTATGGATTGTTTTTCAGGCCCAATACTTCTTCATTTGGCCTCATCTTGTCCAATTTCCTTAAATATTTTAGTTTTCAGCTTATAGCTATAGCTATATGCAAAAATCCTATTTTCTGTCTCTCAAACTGTGTCATCTTTGGCATTTTTCACCCTTCAATAAATGGGAACAATTAGCACGTTGCTAGAAACAAAGCATTTCTTGTTATCTAACTAGCTGTCTAAATCTGGCTCATCCTTTTAGTTATGGGTCTTTTCCATGCCTGACTGACTTAGAGGTCGCAATAGGTAGATTGAGGACAACACCATCAGGAACCGGTAGGAAGTATGGTACAGATTCTCAGACTGTTGGATTACAGAAAAAAAAACTACATACCTCAACAAACATAACCAAAAATAACCCCCCAAAAAGTCAGCGTACCTTTCCATGCAGAGTGGCTGCGCTGGCCCCACATCTCCTTGAATTCATAGACTCAATCATGGTCCAACAGTCCGTCTCAGGGTCGTAGCACTCGGCAGAGTTAAGGTAGGAATGTCCATCGTAGCCCCCGATGGCATAAATCAGCCCGTCCAGCACGGCAACACCGACGTAGCAGCGGGCGCTTAGCATGGGGGCCACGCTCTGCCAGGTGGAGGTGATGAAGTGGAACCTTTGCACAGTGTTCAAGAGCACTCCCTGCTTGCCGCCACCCACTACGTACACGAAGCCGGCCAGGACGGCGGCACCGTGATGAGAGAGCGAGGCGCCGGTGCCCAGATCGGCCCAGAGGTCGGACCGGACGTCGTACAGCTCAAAGCTGCCGGCCTCGGTGGCGCCGCTCTCCCCTCCGGTGACCAGCAGATTCACGGGGGGCAGGCGGGGGCGGCTCATCGGGCTGCTGGAGGCACAACCGTTTTTGAGCTTTTTGCTGTGGAAATCTATGTAAGCGTCCACTGCGTCGTTGATGACGGACATACATCTCACGTTTCTGTTTATCATGATATTGTTTAACACCTTGCTCTTCAGGTCGTCCGCGGTCAACAAGCCTAAACGCACCTGGACAAGTGAAGAGATTAGTTACAGTCCGAAAAGCTTGCGGCCCTTTGGCCCAATTTCCCCCCATCAGAAGTGCATTTGGGTGAGTATAGATGTGGTTAAGTAGTTGTTTAGTTACCTTGCCCAATAGCATATAGAGGTGGCATTTTCTTTGGTTGGGCTGGTGGTTAATCCACCTAAAGACAACGTCAAACACCGAATTCTCTCCTTTCACATTGAGGTGGTCGCTCTCAATTAGAACCGCCAGCTGATGCTCGGAGAGGTCCAGGAACTCCTGCGAGATGGAGACCACCTCCTCGAAGTTGTGCAGAATGTACATGAACACCCTGTGCCTGAATTCCGGACAGTGGTAGAAGTTGACAAGCTTCCAGACGCTGATGCAGTTCCTCAGACTTATCCGGTCCTCCAGGAAGAGGCAGCAGGCCTGAATCATCCCGGGGACCAAGAACTGGTCGGCCGCCTCCAAAACGTCCACCACGTTATCTTCTGTCACGACAACAGCGTGGGTGTAGGCGAAGTTGATGATGAGGTGCATCATCTCCGGCAACACCCCGGGGATAGTGTACGTCTCCTTTTCCGAGGTCGCCCAGGCGCCCGTGAAGAGTGTGCTGAGGGATCAAGATTTTGAGCCATGAACTGTGAACTGATGTAAATAAGTGGAAGCCTGTCATAGAATCTAAGCATAGTTTGGGTCACTGGTAGTTGAGCAATGATGAAGGTCTGGTATTACATCCCACAAAGTCTGTCTGGACATCACATTTAGTGCCAATACATGTTTGTTTGTTTTCTTTTGTTTTTTGTCAAATGTAAGACTCAGTTCCTTCTCTCGCCCTCTCTTTCCCTCACCCCCAACCGGCCGAGGCAGATGGCCACCCACCCTGAGCCATGGTTCTGCTCAAGGTTTCTGCCTGTTAAAAGGAAGTTTTTCCTTGCCTGTGTCACCTGGTGCTTGCTCATGGTGGGAATTGTTGGGTTTCTGTATTTAACTTCAGAGTAGGGTCTGACCTGCTCTGTTTGGAAAGCGCTGTGAGACAACTGTTGTTGTGATGTGGCGCTATATAAATAAAATTGAATTGAATTGAATGAGTCGCCTCCATTCAAAAGCCTGTCACCTGCAGTTCTCCCCTCTGTTCACCAGTGCCTCCCAAATAACCTTTGACCTTTGACCACTCACCGGAAGTAGGAGCTGCAGCTGCACAGGACGATTTTATGAGCGTGGAATTTGGCGTCGCCCACCCTGATCACCACGTCGCACAGCTTCTCCTCCATGAAGAGCTCGGCCATGACGGAAAAGGCGCTGTCTTTGGTCTTCGTTTCCATTTCGGCCCCGTCGGCGGTCGGCAGGCACGGATCTTTTCCCAGCTGGCTCATTCTTCTCCTGTTTTGGGGGGAGGCTGCTGGGGACGTTTGGCTGTTGGAGCTCCGGACTTGTTTTGGAGGTTCTGGAATGGCATTAGAACCTCTTACATCATCACAGCTGATTTCCAGAATGCCGTATTTCTGTTGAATGGTTTATTTTTTATTGACCTGTGGAACCGTCCACAGCCACTGGATGAAATAACAGCAGCTCTGTGTAACAGAGTGGTTGAGGATCGGACCCATACACCTTTATTTCCTGCTGATGTCATGATTATTATCGTGTAGAAGAACTGTATTTAGGGAATCTCAGTGGATAATAACAGTCTTTCTGAAAAGAAGTGTAAAACACAAAGATATCAAGAGATGTTCATCCTGAAGAGCCTGTTAAATATGTTAATTCTAGATGCTGATTCTAGCTTTTTCCCTGCACATATACGTCTGCAAACCTTTGCCACAAGAGGGCGTATCCTGTACGACTGTGGGACGCCCACAGTGTAGAATTACATCTCAACTATTTAAATCCGTTAATATGCTTCAGTAATGCAAAGATTGAAGGCATACATTGTCCATGGAGAGACTTGCTTAAAACAAAAACAACTTAGTCAGTTAGTTGGGTGTGACAGATTTAAAATCTGATGATTTATTGGCTGGAATAGAAATTGTTCCTTGGTAAAAAAAAAAAAAAATCTCCACAAGAAACGCACGTCCACTGAGAAAAAAAACAAAAATCAGTTATTGAAGTTGGTTCATTGATGTGTTTATTTAGATGAATAAATAACTGCAGATATTTGCTACTTCATAGGAGAACAGAATCATGACAGAATACAAGCCAAACAGCTTCAAAAGGTGGCTGAAAATGATTGAATATTTTCAGGTAACCACAGGTCAATAAAGTCCCTAAAAGAGTAAAACTTTATCACAACTACACAAAAAGTACAAAGATGCAAAGATGTGTGGATCTTTTTTTATGTTCAATTCTGCCACAACATTGTGTAAAACTGCAATCAATAACTTAGTAAAGTTTCATTTTAATGGAGTACTGGAGGTTTTAAAGTGACTTCATAAGAAACCTTTTGCCTATCGAGCCTTATGAATATTTAAGTAAGGAGAGCAGATACAGTGGTGGAAATAAGTATTTGACCCCTTGCTGATTTTGCAGGTTTGCCCACTTACAAAGAATGCAACGATCTATAACTTTAATCATATGTACATTCTAACAGTGAAAGACAGAATCCCAAAGAAAATTCCAGAAAATCACATCATATGAATTTATAAAAATTGATAACCATCTGATGAGGAAAAATAAGCATTCTTTGTAAGTGGGCAAACCTGCAAAAACTGTACATGTGATCGATGTAAATGAGGTTTAAAATAACTCAGTAATGCCTTCAACATTTTCCACGAGTCTAAAGAGATTTTTTAGATTATTAAATGATGATAGTTTATTTGAGTCTACCAATTTTGTCCTCAGCTGTATTCATTGGGTTTGTGAGCAAGAACCCTGAATTTTCTATATCAAACTTTATTCAAGGAGACATTTACAGATAAAAAAGGATTTTATAATCTTGATAAGGGGCCTGTAACATCATCAACAACTCCCCAACAATCCATCCCAAAGAGTCTGCATCGTCCTGGCCCTTTATTTATTCCTTTGAGGACCTGTCCGTCTCTCAGGTCCCTGCAGAAACACGCGTAAAGACGCACGCGTAAAGACGCACGCGTGCGCGCGCCTGGACGCGCCTCCTCCTGCTCTCTCCTCCTCGGGCTCAGAGCTGCTCAGACTTGAACGAGGCATGGCGTCCCCGCGGAGCTTCCTCGCCTCTCCTTTTGCTTTCCTCCTGCTTTTCTACTTCTCCTGTGGATCTACGATTTCCGGCAGTAGGAGAGCAAACCAGGACCGATGTGGCTACAAGGTAAAAGGCTAAAAAAAACGCAACGTCCACCGTTTGCGTTCGTTTATTATTAAACCGCGCTTCTGTAAAAGACGACTCAGGTTTACAGAAGTTCTGTTTTCTCTGACAAATGATCTCTTTCTCTCCGCTTCACCTGTTGGACAGTCACTTTATTTGGATACGACTGGGCGTTGAATGTACATGACTCTTGATATAAACGTCAAAGTCTGTATTAAAATGTGAAGCAGCCGAACTTACCTGTGTGGGGCTGCATTTTCAGGTCATTTCGCTAGGCGGCCACTGATGCCTATCTTCTACCTGGAAAATCCTTCTTTCATTCCCATAAAACTTGAAATATACAGCCTGAAATCTAGGAGATAAAGGGATCATTGCAGCTTTATTCTAAGTCTCCCCCAAATAGATGGAAGCTGGCAGTAAATGACTGTTGAATTGTACATAAACAGTCAAATGTGGAACGAATCTAAACTATGGTGAAAATTAAAAAGGGAAAGGAGAACAAAATACTCCTGTCCTCTCTTTTTAACAGTGTTTTTTCAATGACAGGAAGAAATATGTCTTTACTTAGTAAATATATCCAAACAGAGCCAGACACACACTTTCGGATCCTTTTTTCGGAGTTTGTGTGATTTGTTTTAGATGATCTTATGTAGAAAACACAACTTTGTGCTCAGACTCGGCTCATCCACACTTGTTCAGGTCAATGCAGACGTGTTTTATCTGTGAATGACCGTCCGTTCATGTTCAGTCTGTGCTGAAGTGGAAAAAACCACCTCAAAACAAGATATGTGAATCCAAGATATGCACTCATCCAAGTCTAATGTCCTTTTTCTTCTAAGACAGGACTGATTTTTCTATTAGATTCTTTCATGTTCCTAGAATCTGTAGATTTTTCCTCATAGTAAAACATTGTTGCTCATTTTCTACATTCCCACTCAATCAAATCGTTGATTAGGTAAAGATGCACATTAATTTCTATTCAGTTTGGATTTTTCTGCATGTTAGTTTTTACCGTTAGTTTTACAAACTAACTCTAACTGTACAAAAAATGTTTGTGATGTTGACGCAGAGGCAACAAATGTTTACAATTTTAACCTAAATTGTTCTATAATTTACATTAAAACTGAGGACAAAATGTTTTTTTTTTTGTACTGATCATTGTCAAACTTGAAATTGAATTTTAAAAAGTCAACAGCAAATTGTGACAATGCGTGGCAAAAAACAGATTTTTGAAAAATGATTGCTCCAAATAATGTCATTTTGAATGAATAATGCTTCCAGTTTGCTATCATCACTCTGTGAATCTGAGAATGAACAGATTGTGTTTTCGCTTTAGGACGTTTTAAGGTGTGCGTTTATCATGTTTGTGATGTGTTTTTGTGTTTTATGTGTCTCATGTGGTCAGTTTGATCGCCTGTGCAAGCGCTCACACTCTACAGGTTTTAATTTTCTGGTGTTGATAGATGACTCCTGCCTACCTTTGATGCTCTGTGTGCTTGTCTCCCTGTGTGTGTGTGTGTGTGT
>CAJRST010033334.1:3159910-3201878 GCA_907169785.1 Menidia menidia
CACACACACACACACACATCAAAGGCAGCTGGATGGGGGTCTGAGGACCTGCGAGGCTACAGGTGTGAGGCTATTAGAGCTTTATGTGCACGCACACGTTTTTGGAGAGGTCCCTGTTTTGGGACTGATTCGATTTTTATTGCTTCCACTCACCCAGAACCTTTACAAAAACACACAATGGAGACCGGCATTGTTACGTTTGCTGAAAGAGAGGAGAAAGATAACCACAATCGGCTATTAGCTTAATTCTGAAAACCGAAGGGGAAGGGGCAGTGCCTGTGAGAGCTGAGAAATGTTTGTGGGTCCACATTTTCTGGCTGAGGTGGTGGATGCCCCGTGGGGTCAAACATAATGACAACAGCTCAGTCGAACGACTCGAACGAGGAATGCCCTCTCCACCTGGTGAGGTCCGGCTTTGTCTGAGCCATAATGGTCAAATCTAATGGAGGACAGAGAGAGACGATGGACCTTATTGGGAGTATAATTAAACGGTGCTGCATTTAAATGCGTTGGTTCATTAACGAGCCAGTAACGTGCCAAAATGTGGCCTTTTGCAATGGTTTGTTTAGCTAATTTATCAAGTAAACAAATTATAATACCCCCAAATAGACTCGGTGCTTTCTTTTTTATGTGGTAACAATAATTAGATTTAGGAATGACTTAGGAATGTTTGAATATTGAAACTCAGTAAAAACGTGATTCTCTTTTTCTTACTTAAGTTGTGAGTTGTTGTTTTTTTGTTAGAAATGGATAGCATGAAAGCAACCTTCCTGAAGTTTGATTTTAGGGTCCAGGTCAAGAGACAGAATTAACGTTTCAAAGCAAACCGAGGGGATGCTAACTTTGAATTCTCTATCGAGGACAGAGGATTTATCAACAGACACCCTGATATTTGCCTAGTTGTCCCTCTAAACGGACATTTATTAACGTTCTTTCAGTCTGGAGAAGTTGTTGAGAGGGTTCTTTGCAGCTCTCCCTCGCTTTACCAATCACTTTTCCAGAAACCTGCAGAAAAGGTTGGGACCAGGGAACTTTTCTGCCACATCAGTGTTAAAGCTCAGCTTTTTTCATCCCCTTGAAGTCAGAATGTAATCTAATCTAATGTATTCCTTATTTTAAATGGATCCATTCACTGATATTAGCATCTGTTTTGGTCTAGCAAACTTTTTTTGGGACCTGGGGCCAGTGGGTTATCTGTCTTATTAGAAAAATAACCAGTACTGGAGCCTTTTCATGTGAAAAAGAGGTAATTTAAGATTGTAAGTAATTTAAGATTGTGACTCCAGGCTGGTCAATCTGAAGAAATGCAGCAGAATTCCACTGATTTGGTTGATTAATGAACACAATGACACTGACTTTAAGTTGATAATTCTGCAGCTTTATTAAGAATTTCACTGGACATGCTAAAAGATGGAAATTTGGATATTGCGTTTAGGCCCATTCAGGTCTATCTGAATGTGTGCGTGAAGGGGAAGGATCTCAGACTTTTTTCCTTCAGGGCTGCTGCTCTGCAGGTTTCAGATGTTTTCCTGCTTGATTTAAATCTGGGCATTATTGGCAGGCCGGTGCCGAACTTTAAAACTTCTAAAGAGGTCTATTCAATCTAAATCAGGCTTCCAGAAGCAGGGAAAGGTGAAACCCTGCGGGGCAGTGCCCATCGGGGACCGGATTTGGACATTACTGATGGGCTGATTTGATCTCTAACAGCATTTTCCGGGTTTGTTTATCTAATCTCGAGAGCTGTAATTCAGGATGAATTTTGTCATGGCCAGACTAACTCTTTTATGGAGTCTTATTAACACGCATGCTGAGTCTTTTAAATGTATTTGATCAGGGTTGTCAATGCAAAATCATTAATCCAGTTTTTATTTCCTCACTTTATTCCTGAGATTCTTACCTTTGCTTACAGTACCTACAATATAATACAAACCAGTGCCTGTTCAGAGATCATGGTGTGTTTTAATACTAAAGACTCCTTCCCTGTGGAGCCACAAAACTTGGACTTTGTTTGGCTATGTGAGCAACTGGGTTTTTTTCCTGAAGAAATTCAGGTATCGTCCACTTGGTTTCTGCTTCAGAAAGCCAGAGTGATGGATTTCTCTGTTCAAACACATCTGCAGAAGCTATTACATCTGTCTCGGCGGAGGAAGATGAAACAGGAAATCATTTTAACTTCTTCCTGCTCGCTCTGGATTCTCCATCCATCCTCCTTTTCTCTCAGAGAGTCTGGCCCCGCCGTCGTTTTTTGATCGGATTTCCACTCCGTAACCGTGTCGCACATCCCAGCGTCCTCCAGGGAGTCGGCGGTTTTTTTTTTTGGCTTCAAAGAGACTCGGAGGTGGCGTCACGGCTGGGCGGGCGTCCGATGTGAAACACGTGTGTTTTCTGATTTCCGTGGAGACCGAAGCTGGCAGAAAGGTGAAGGACCTCCCCCAGCATAAAACGGCAGAAGGAAATATTCCCTGGTTGTCGTCCTCCAAGGAGTTCTGAGGAAGAAATGAGATTTAGATCTCCTCCTTGCGGGAGATTACCTCTGTTCCAGCGATTTAGCGCTTGGCGTCAAAAGCCGAAAAGATATTTAAAAAAAAATTCTGTCCTGATTGGATTGAATTGTTAATTGATTTCATGCAGAGGACTTTAACCCAACTCGAATCAGTGATGGTTACAAGAGGGCCTGGCTTCTTGTCTTTCTTTGCTGAACCTTTTCAAGATGACGTGTCGGACTTTCTATGGAAGTCAGGATTAGTCCTGCTCCCGATTCTTTAACGAGACCGAGGGGGAAAAGCCTTTTTTAGGGGACAAGTCGCCTCAGCAGGAGAGGAGCAGCTCCTCCTGAGCGAGGAGGAGGAGTCGTGAGGAAGCCGAGCGGTGGTGGTGGGGGGGGGGGGGCATTGAGGAGCAATCATGCAGGAGGAGGAAGCTGCAGGTTTTGTTCCCGCGGTGGGAAATCTCTGGGTGGCTGCTCCCGAACACACACTCACACAGGGTCCACATTGTTCCTCCTCACTTCGGCTGAGGTCAGCTGACCGATCTGCAGGAGGAACCACACGTTGACCACTCTGGTCTTTAGAAAAGCGACAGGTTGTCAGTTTGACAGTTTTTGATGATATTTGCCGGACTCAGAGTCTGACTATGTAACACAACTTCAGCAAATCTGTTGTTTGTCGTCAACGGCTGTGTTCCTTTAACATTATTTTTCGGACTCGTGCTTAAGAACAGTTATTACACACTCTGGAAATATCATATATCCTCTTTTTGTTTGAGTTCTCAGGCTCACATGCGCAGGAACTCTGGACTGTGTCTGTTCTTTCCATTACTCAGCACGGTCGCATGCACGGCTGACTCGAGCTGGCCACTTAAAACCGCTTACACCAACAGAAGGTGAATGGGTTATCGGCTAAAATACGACCGCACTGAAGTCTGTGCGGTCGTACTCTAACTTGCTTGGAGCAATTTTGTCAGATGAAGTAGGATTTTCGTCTCCAGGGGATGTGATTTATTCACAATTTCTGACCCGTTTAGGCATTTGGTAAAAGAAAGAGTAAAAAGTATCACTGAGGGCAGCATTGCTGGGAATTTAGTTGCACACGCTTTGCTGTTTTTATGAAAAGGTGAAGCATTTGGGGCTCGTGTGGGGTGTTTTGTACATTTGACTCTGCCTGAGTAGACACCTTAAGGCAAGGAAAGATGTCTCAAAGTACAAAAATAAACCATTTATCAGCAAATGATACACAAGATTACTAAAAATAACAAATTGACTAAAAGAATCGTATAGAAATATTCTACAAAAAGTCGGTAATATGTCAAAAGTTGTCCATTAGAGTCGGTAGTTTGTGCAGAGCTCTCTGCCACCTGCTTTATTCCCGTCACAGAGCTGGCTTGTCTGATCCGGTTGTGCAGCTGCAGGCCTTGATTTTTCCTAATGCTTACAACAGGTCCAACTACCACGGTTCGGTAGAGCAAATTCAGAAGCTTCCCGCTAATGTTAAACAAAGCCAGCCTCCTGTAAAGATTTATGGAGGGGGGGCTTTAAGAGCTTTGAGTTTGGGCCAACTTGTGTGTTTTCCAGCGTCTTAAATGTCCGGTTTGTGTTTGACTGACTTTTTGTTTTGTTTTATTCCTTTAGTTTTGACATGTTCACTGTGAATCTCTGGTGATATCCATGCCTGCTAAAATGAGGGAGACAAAGCTGATTTAGATCCAAACTGAAGCGTTTTAGTCTTCCTGATTTGAGAAGATAACAAGAACTCCCAAAGCGGCATCGCCCGAGAAAGTTTTTCGCCAGGCAGGCCTAAGCCATCTAATCAAATATGCAAAGAGCTTCATTTCAGTGATTTGCATCATCAGATAAGCCACTAAAAAATGTTGGATCTACAAATTATGGAACGCCCGTTGGGTTTGAGAGCAGCCTCTTCCTACCAGGTGGTAGCATTTGGAGGCATTTGTGTGTGCTTGAGTGTAAGAGACAGGAAGACATTAAGAGGAAAAGGGCTGAGTTTTTAAGCCTTGGGGCTTTTCACTCGCCCTCATCAGCTTCACACACACACACGGTTTGTGTTCATGGTGGCTGTGTGCAGCTTGATTCCCAACAGTGTTTTGCAAAGTATGAATTCAGATGAAGGCTCACGGTCGGCATTTTTTAAGCAGGTGCCAGCAGGTACTGTTTTAGCGTTTTGGGAGGCGGGTTCTGCTGGTGGTTTGTTGGGAAACAGCTGGTTCAGGTTCAAGATTGTCTATTTATAATTCCTAGATGTGCTCAGATGAACTTAAAATTGGCTAATTTTTTTGTTGCAGAGACCATGTCAACACTCTAAAATCTGAGGTGTCTTTAATATTTTCTTTTTAAAAAGAAAGTTATTTCACAAGTGATTATATAAAAATCTATAGACTGTCTGTTTTTATGGAAAAGGGGATTTTTATGTTTGATTTTGGCTTCATGGGATATTTCGAAAGGATAGAATCATAAAAAAGGATCTTAAAGCTGTTTTCTGGTCATTTTACAACCCTCTGCAAAGCTGGCCTGCCTAAGGCGATGCAGCTCGCCAACCAGTGAGGGGGATCGAATGACATGTGATCCATCATTGTCAGAAATTTATATAGTATCTGATTAGGCATATTACCATGTCGAGTTAGCAGAAACTCTATGCTAAAATATGGCTCCAAGCTAATCTTTGTTTTACTGATTTCTATCCATAACTCCTGTTCAAACTTGTCTGAGAAACCACCAGATGTTGAGCCCAAATCGGAATTGTGTTTGTATTGATGTCCTGATCAGCAGTTTTTGGTGGGATCTGATGTCTGAGCCATTCTATTTGAATCAGAATCAGAATCAGAATCAGGTTTATTGCCAAGTAGGTTTTCAGACTTACAAGGAATTTGCCTTGGTGTTTAGTGCACAACACAACACTTCTATGAGAAGCAAGAATAAAAAGTAAAAATAAAGATATAGGGCAGAATGATAAAACTGAAAAATACAATCTTTAAAAGTATAAATCTGAATGTACAAATTAACAATCTTTAAAAATATAGATTTGAATGTGCAAATTAACAATTGAAATGTGCAATGTTGATCTGCAACGACAGACATTTAAAACGCCACCATAGCTTAAAAAATAAGGTACCCATGGTTTCGCTAACCTTTTTTCTCCAAAGGTTGCATAATTAAATACTTGAGGGTCCTCTGAACCGACTTTTGACTTGTAATCCTTTAATTATCAACAGCAGGAATGAAAAGGCAGCTCGCATGCTGTGACTCGGACAGTTTAGATTGAATCCCCAACGCCTGCAAACTGTGTTCTCCCACCTCATAAAGGGGGAACTTGTGTTCAGCAGAGCAGACCTGAAACGGACCTGGAGGGACGTTTAATTAAAGTCGCATTCTGATAAACAACGCGAACCACGTCAGAAATGCCCAAGGATCCACAGTGTTACATGCCGTCCAAGCAGAAACAGCTGGACACCAAATAGTGCCGTTTGACATGCATGATTTAGATTATAAACATATCTGATCAGTGCATAAACGGGGGTCGTAAGTCGTGACAGATGTTCTGCGCTCCGCGTTTAATTAGTCCAGTTCTAATCCGGCCTCCCACGGCCAGATTTTTCTCGCTGTTTGTACCTCTGCTCCTGAGCAACATGCTGATTAAAGGTCAGCTGGGAGCTTGTCCACACATCTGGAACTGTTCTGGTTGCTCTAAACAAAACGAGTGGAGAAGAGAAGTCTGCTACATGAACCTTAAAGCTGTAATTGAAGGAAATCCTGTTTAATCAGATCCCCACTTCTCTTCTTTCCACCTTCCTTCCCTTTTCTTTCCCTGCAGGGTCATTGATTACCATCCTTTACTCTCCCCCCTCTGTATCCTCCAATCCCTCTCCCTCACATCCTCTCCTCCCTCCCTCCCTCTGTCTCTCCCCTTCTTTGCTCTGATTAATTGCTGTTTCACCCTAACAGCCTGCAATTAGCTGTCTGATTACCACAGGAACTGGAGAGTCTGTGAGAGAGTGTGTGGTTCGGGGAATCCCGCGGTGAAATTCTTGCATTCTCCTCAGATGTTCCGGGGGCCTTTCTTGTTTGTTTTTTCTGTGTTTTATAGATTTGTGGTTTACCCCTGTTCTGTGTCTCCTTTCAGAAAGTGAGACCTAGCAAAGAGTTAAACCTGTAATATTTCCAAACCAATCAGTCTGCTGGCTGACTGCTCACTTTCACTGCCCTTACCTTGACTGATACTGGCTTTTTTAGATTTTAGCTTTCAGTATTTCATTTAATCCTCTAAATCTATCCAGTCCTTAACAGAATTGTAATTTGTATTAAGAAGAACCAGTAAAGATTTAAGAAGAAAGCTTTGTGTAGGCGAAATGTCAAGATGTTGGACACCAACGTTAAAGACTAAAGTCAAAGCTGGACTCTTAATTTAATTCGTCATTTATTTTCTTAGAGAACCTCTTACAAGGCAGAGGTTCAGACCCCTCTGTGACCCCTCCCGGTGAGTCACTGTAAAGTGGTGGGTCATTATCAGTCAACAGGAAACTGATAATTGGCGCGGGGGGAGGAAATAGTTTGTCTATCCAACAAACATTAGGATGGACAAAAGTGCTGCAAATGCCGAGCCCCTCACTGGTCTGAATGAGGCTGGCTCGTTGGCCCGGTGGGGGTCCAAACACATATGGCTCCAACCGCAAAACGCAGTTTGATGTTGGAGAATTTGTCGCTTTTCTGAGGTGTTGCCTTAACACCAAGTGTGTTTACATGACAAAAACACGCAAACTAATTGTTTTCTTTGTCTAAAACAAGACTTTAAGATGCATAGAAACGTATAAGTCCTTTTTTACATGCTCAGAAAAGTTCCAAACAGGCTCCAAACGGCCATCTTTTTTGCATCCTTTAGTAACGACAGTGATTTAAAAAGGCATGTGAACACTGCTCAAGTCCCCAAAAAGGCTGGATCCACATCTTTTTCTGTTTTGGTGGTTAAATGGAGCTCATTGAGACAGGCAGAGATTTCCAAACTGTCACCAGACAATATGAGTCCATTTGGACTTACATTAACGATGAGCGCCTGCAGAAAAATGTAGAAACTGAAGTATTTGTTGAACATTTTCTCACAAAGTCCACAAACTTACACTGCCGTGCACACTAACCATAGCTCTGCTGTGCATGGAGTGGAGCTCTGAGTATAAAGAAGAAGAAACAACTGATTGGAGGGCTGGTATTTTTTCCTCTGACAAATGGGTCATAAACACAACTCATCAGGACCTGCAACATGCCCCAATCACTGTGTTGTTAATGCAGAAACAAGTAACCAGCAGTTCTTTGTGTTCCTTGGTCATTTTGCACCGGTTGTTTCCCCTCAAATAAAAAAAGCAAAACAGAACACAGAGGTCAGACAACTGCTGATTCAGAGATCAGAAGGACCTGCTCGTTCATTTTGTGTGTGATCTTCAGAATGAGTGTTGGCCAGTGTGGTTTCTTAAGGGTTAGGGTTACTACTAGTAAGCTCTACTTGTCTGTGATTGCTCTATTTTATCATGAAACGAGACATGACAATGGGATGGATCTAATTATTCATCCACGCCGAGAGTCCTACATTTAGGTCCTTCAAAAATTCCAACATTTCCATTCTCTCATCTCAATACAGCAGGTTGTTAAAAAAAATCTAGCCTGTAAATTCTCCTCTAACCCCATATCACCCTTTTTCTTCTCTTCTTTAATTTCACTTGGAAACAGATGACTAACAGTTCCAGTTTCAGCTCCCGTCCGGCCGGTGGCAGACCGGTTGCAGCTGATTGGCTGCGATGTCACATGACTTCTGAATGAGATCACAGCAACAATAAACGTCTGATTTGGTCATTTGTAAATGCCTAATAACCGAGGTCCAGCTTATCCGTTGATTCGTTGGCTTTAGGCGCAAACAAAAGGCCGTTAGGACCTGATTTGAGATGCAAAACAACATAAAAACCGAGCCCAGTTGGGCCGAGTCGTTACCAGTGGAAAACCCCCACTAGTCGCGGCCCTTTGGGGGGTGGGGATGTTACTAAACGTAAGAAATCAGGAAGTTTGCTGTTTTTTGTGTGCTGTGTGTGTGAATAACTTCCCTTGATTTTTAATTAGCGTCTCAGCTCATGCTGCCAGCAGGACGTCTGGGCGCACAGCGGTGTGTGCACCCCCAAGGGTCAAAGGTCAGCAGTGCAGGCAAACTGAAGGCAAAATGCATAGAAAGCAAAAGAAATGAAACTCAGTGTGTCTGCGTGTGTGTGTGTGTGTTTGTGTGTAGCTCCATTTTTCCAGGAGCGATTTGGGAAAATTTTTTGTGTTTCCTTCTTCAAAGGGCTGTTTGATGGTTCAGAGATTTTTTTAGGGCCTGTTTTAATGTTTGTTTTAAAGGCCGGGGAATGGAGTATGCCAATGAGGGACTTCACAAGTTTATAATTGATAACATGTGTGTATGTGTTTGTATGGATGGGTTGCAGAGGTACAGTGTCGGCTAATAAGCACGCCGCACCTCACACAACACACACACACACACACAACACACACACACACAAACACTCTCAGTTGTGCGTCTGTCTGAGTGGTTGCAGGTTTCTACGTGTGACCACACTCTGACACCTCTGTAACTAGCCCGAAGCCGGAGAGAAATATGCGTGTCAGGCAACATGAAAACAGAGTGCAAGCTGTAAAAAGTGAGGCCAGAGTTGAAACATGGTGAACACCGGGGAGTCCAAGTGTTCACACCTTGGCTTTTCACAGTACCCATAAGCCCCTAAATTTATTATCAACATCATCGAGAAAAAAAAAAGATTTGTGCATTTACCTCCAAGCTAATTGGTACCGAGAATAAACTTGGGGACCATCAGCAAAAACTCTTTTTTTTATTTTTATTTTTTAAATCTTAGATGCATTATGTTCAGAAGTGGATTTTCACAAATTTGAGACAATAAGATTAAAGGACTTAAATGTTCCTCCATTTTATTGATGGACGGACCCTGGAAGGATTGTGAGGTTGTGTCAGTTCCTTAAACGGCTCATACAGTTTTCTTTTTTTTTACTATTTGCACTCCTGACATTATCTGATCACCAGCTCACAGTTTTATTTGGGTAAAGCTCGATTTCCCTTCCCTCACTTGTTCACCTAAACCCGAACAACAAAGCAGATCTTCCTCTTGATGTTTAGAGACATGTGGCACAATTCCATGTACACATCTTTGATTTATAGCATATTTGGATTTATTCTCTTCGATCATTTTTTGGTGCAAGCTTTTTCTTTCACAGGAATTATGTCACTAATTCAAAACTGCTGGTAATTAGCTGAATTAAATGTTTGTTAGCAAGCATGGTCACCTTTTAAAGGCAGATGTTTGGTCTGGACTTTGTGTTAAGGAGGAATGACATCAGAATGCTCTTAGGTTCGCTGCTCTTTAGTGGAGGACACTCAGCAGGTTTAACTGACTCTGTTTTTGGGATCATAACAAACCAGAACCTTTCAAAAGCCTCCGAATGTGTTGGTCAAGCCAAAATGACCTGTAGTCAAACCATTAATGTAATATAGCTGACGTCTACATGCTTCAATGTTCAAACTTTTTGTTCTTTTGTACGTTATTCCTGCTGCAGTCACATCTTATTTCACCTTTTTTAATCAGACAGCCTTAGATGTCCGAAAGTGGGACTGAAAATGAAGCCTATTAAGGAATGGTACTTTTCTACTCATAGTCATTCAAAGCATTTTGAAACGGTCACTCTGCTCTAATAAAGTCTTGATTTTAAGGTGTTACTTATGGAAAGAAAAAGCCTTCAAATCTCTTTTTTTGACATATTATTGAAAAGACTATTGTTTGTGCATGAAATATTATATCTTTCTTTTAAACACCTCCAAAAGAAAATGGGTACTTTGTGATTTTCAGTGATCTTTTAGATAATGAGCCGATACTTGGTTATTCTACAACCACCATTATAAAAAATGTTAAATGTTCTTCTGGCCTGTTGCTGAATCAATTTTGTGATGTGATGTATGAGTACTTGCTTTTAAATCTGAGCATGTTTTCTGCTTTTTGTACTCTGAATATAAATGTTCTAACATTAGCCAGAATGCTGACAACACCTTCTCTCTTTCTTCCTCTCTCAGGTTCAGTCTGGTGCAGATGGAAGCCGCAGGTTGGCCGTCACCTTCAAATCTGACAGTGAGTTTTTCTCTAAATCTGCAAAAACTGTTTTTTTTTATCACCACGCATGGGAGTCTACAGAAATGTAAAGTCTTATATAAGTCAAGGTTTTTCCAACTCAAGATCGGAGCAATGAATTGGAATTCGTCCACCGATTAGTTCCCTGAAACCTCTAAAATTGAACCCAGGTCTAGTCTTTCTATGCCCTCTTTTCAAAAAAGCATTTTATTTACAAAAAATCTACCACGTAAACTTTCCTCTAACCCCACATCAGCCTCTTCCTCCTCCTCCTCCTCCCCCTCCTTGTCCTCTTCTTTGTTCTTTTCACTCCTAAAGTCAAGTTCCTGAGCCGTGGCCAATCCCTGCCTCCTGCTTTTGTCCGTGACCATGAGCGAGGAAGCACTTTAAGATCCCCTTTGTGTGTCACTGTGTGTGTGTGTGAGTGTGTGTGCAAAGTGTGTCGGAGGTTTCTGCAAAGCCCTACAACAAAATGCAAATTGTTTTATTAGAATTTATTTTCGAAGAACAAAAAGCACAAACGTGTGTTGTAAACTTTTTGATTAACATATATTTAAACAGAATATTATTTTCACCTGACTCAAGGATCTTGTTAGATTTATTTATTTTTTTACTGTATTCTGCTGTCATTAATTTCCTTATGACTTGGTTTTAAAGTACTGAGACTTGCATGAGATGTAAATGATTTAATCAGGTTACTATTGAGAAAAAAGGCAATTGGTTTACAGTTTAAGTTTTAAACACAGAACAGTACATATTTGCTGATATAGTCGCAAATAATTATTTTGGAATAAACACATTTATTAGTCATTCATTTCTCTAGTAATTTCACATTTTTGTCTGATTCCGAGTATATTCAGTTTATAGACTTCAGTCCAGGAAATGTGGATGTTTTCAGTCTATGCATGTTGGATAAAAGTTAGTACACACAAAGATGTTTGCAGTGTTCATGCTAATTTAAGCTTTTTTTTTTTTGGTGTTGTTCTTTATTGCTCATTCCCAAACTGACTATGATTATCAGCACGGAGATGGATTGGTTTCTGCTTCCTGAGTCTTTATTTCTCTGCAGAGCTTATTCATTTCTATTCAATCTGATTATAACACCCATTATGGAGGGACTGATACGGGGGTCAGGAGGTCATGCCACTTTGAAGTGTGGATGCATCCGCTTCCAAGGGAAGGGAAATAAAACCACCGCGCTTTAAAGTGCCCGAGCTTGTTTGCATGACAATCGAGGCACGACACACCTCAGTGGCTGTTCCTCTGCAGGACGGAGGAGAGTTAGGCGTCTTCTCTGTCTGCGGTGATGTCATGAGGAATAGAAAGCCGGGTGACCTTTGACCCCCAGTCAGTTACTGGTGGCAGGTGACGAGATCAGAATCATTTTAGGGTGGATATCCGTACAGTTTTGGGATATTATCAGTAAATATGGTCCCTACGCTTCATCCTGTGTGCTAAAGATACTTATTAAAGCACTTCAAAACCACCAGCAGTGGCTAAATATCATCCGGCTAAATTATAGTGACAGTGAGGCAGGTTAATGAGCAGCTTTCTGCACGGCGGCCAAACAAGAGTTCAGCCTACAGCGCAGGTGTTCTCCTGAGGCTTTAGATTCAGCAGGTTTTACAGGTTACTGAAAAATCTGGAATGGAAAGTTTAATGTTGCCTTTTTATGGAGAAAAAAAACCTGATTGAAAATATAAAGACTGTCCATGAATGTGCTTACGTAAAGGCATTCATAAAAAAACACTTAGTTAGTTTTTAAGGCTCTGATTTCCTACATTTTGAAATGATATAAATCAAAGCTTGATTGAAAGCCTCGTTTTGGTTTGTGTTTTGTTTCCTGGTGGCTTGGAGATGAGGAGGGAACTCCTAAGAAAAAGCCTTTCCCCCTCATTCAGCAGTGAACTTTGGCTCCTCTTTATCCTCCCACATAAATAAATTTTAAAGACAAAGATTTGGTAAGGTGGAAGCAGAGGAACAAACTCCTTCCTCGCATTCATGCAGCTCACAGAGGATGCAGGAGGAAGAAGAGGAGCAGCCAGCCGTGACCTTCGGCTTTAGCCCTGAACATGACTCTGCCCCGGCGATGATGATGAAGCCGGAGGAAGAGGAGCAGTGACTCGTGTCGAGCCTCCGCTCAGTCACATCCATCCTTTATGGGCTCCTCCCCTCTGCACCGTCTTCGGCCTCCTCCTCCTCCTCACCTCCGTCAATAGGTGGGCTGGCAGGAGGGAAGGGGGAGCAGTGAGTCGTGTCTTTGACTCACGCCCCCTTTTCTTTCTGCCCGCTAAGTCCATCTTTTCTCCACCGATCCCTCTCACTTCATGGCTGGCTGCTCTTCATCCTCCTCTGCCCCTCCATCTTCCTCCTTTGCAGCTTGAAGTTAGAAAAGTGTCAGCTTTTTTTTAAATTTTAGTTTATTCTTTTTTTTATTTTATTCATTTTTAATTTAATTTTATTTATTTTTTTATTTATTTTTTTTTAAATAAAAAAAAATAATAATAATAATAAAATAATAATAAATAAATAAATAAAAAAAGAAAAGTGTCTGCTTGACGACATGTGGTGACGACAAACATGAGAAAATATGGATGTGTATTAGTCGAAATGCTCACTTGGTGTAATGAAGTAGGTCTATTAATTGTTCTCTAAATTTCACTCTGTTGTTAATTTTCCCATATCCTCCTGAGTCAGTCTGGATAAATGTAGTTTTACAGGGTGAGTCACAAGTCACAGGACAATGTTTTATCTCAGAAACAAAAGGAGAGATGAAACATCTGAATACCATAGCAAGTAAAGAGTAAAGCAGCAAGTAAAGATTGAACATGTCAAACAGCTGTGCATCCCAGTTGTTGCAGCTTTCTGATTTTATAACCCTAAAACAACAAGCGTTATTGCAAGTCTGATTACTACAACCGACAGTTCTGGTCTCCTTTGATACGCTTCATGCAATCTATGCTAAGTAAGAGGGCATTGAGATAGATATAGCTAAGTTCTAGCTTCTGAACTTGAGCTACGTTTTAGATTTGGTGCCCCATAGAGATGGGTCATGTGACTTCTACATGTGTCCAGAACTCCCATCAAGGCTGTGAAATATGAACTAACGTGTTGCTGTTTTCTCACTCCCGCAGACTGCTCCTTAAACTACCCGTTGGGGAAACACGTGATCCACGAGGTGGCCAACATCTCCTTCGGCCATCTGGCCTGCGAGGACCAGGCCGCCGTGGTCGTCCACTGGTCTCCGAGTCCATTAGGTACGGTCTGCTCTATTCACCTGTCTTGCTTTACCTGTTACCCACTTGCTTCACAGGGAGAATGATTAGCAAAAAGGGGAGAGATGAGGGAGGGAAAGTGAGACGGGTAAACCCCCTCGAAGTGCTTAGATCACCCAGCACTGGGTCCCTTTGATCAGACTCAGAGAGGGAAGGAGAGGGGATCACATCTCGTGCAACAATACCACGATTTGACCGTGAAGGAATGTGTGTGTGTGTGTGTGTGTGTGTGTGTGCGCGTGCGATCGGAGTAAGGTGAACCCTGCTCTTTTCTGTCCTCGCTGCCAGGAAACAACAGGGGGTTTTGTCACAGAGGCAGAAACGTGTCCAGAAAATGTCCACGTCACACTGAAAGGTGGGCAGCGGCCTTTTGGGGGAACAAACTCCTCCCCAAGTTCAGCTGGCAGATCTGGTGTTTCTTCTGTTTGTTAAGAGGTCTGTTTAGCAGCAGCGTGTATCTGACGTTGAGTCCTCAGTGGGCCTGAAAACAGGCTGTTCATATAAATCTATATATTCTTTTTTTTAAATTATGTTAAAGAGGAAACAAGGAAACAAAGATGGCATCAAAACCCCACAAAAATGGCCCCTGAAGGTGTTCAACATCCTGTGTGAAACAAAAGTCAGTGTACTTTGAAATAAGTGTGAAGCCGTTAGCTTTGAAGCTCTTCACTATATTTATCAAACTTTGACCAAACTCAGAGCTTGATTTCAAACTTTTTGCAGGTGTTTTAAAGAGATCACGTGACCCTCTCAGATCATATGATTTTGTTTTTATTATATAACCATTTCATATTGTTTTAATCGGGTCGTACATTCATTGAAGACAGCCTAATGTTCCACAGAAAAGAGAAGACAGATGTTCCTTCCAGATGTTATTTGGTCCTCCAGATCCTGATGTCTCTGCTTTTGGGGTCATGTGATGTGTCACATGTTACAGTTTTCCCTTTAAGATGATTGTCTTGTGTGACCACACAGATGTGGACACAAAGTGTACAACAGAAGAGTGAAAACAACAAATGGGGAGGAATCACTTAATTTATGCAACTTAACTGGTGCTCTTGCTTGTTGTTTTGGGGGTGATTCATACAGTTCACTAATTGAAACAAAAACTGGAGTCCATATTTTGTCAAACATCTCTGTGAGGGCCAATTCAGGAGATTAATAAGCGTGCTTTTTCATTTTGACATTTTCTGGGTATGTTTTAAGTTAAAAGTGAAATGACTGAAGTATAAATTCTTCTGCTCAGTGCTGTGAAAGTGTTCCTTGGAGAAGTTTATCCAATAGTTCATATAATTGTGCTCATAATGATGGTATTTTCAGTGTATGTTTAGAGACCCAGAGTAAAATGTTCTGAATTTATGTGAATAACTTTCCAAATTCATTTTGATCTAGACTTTATGTGGAAAGAATTATGAAGTGACTCAGGAAAAAAAAAAAGGCAGTGGATGTGGTCTTTTCAAATGAATGAAAGGACGAATGCATCCACTTATTCTTATGCTCCACTAGAGATTGGAAACAGAGGAAAACATCAGGTCTTTGTAGAGCGATGAAGGAACTGCGACATTCTTCTTAGCCTGGGAACAAGGCAAATCTGAAAGCTCATGTTTCATCAGCCCTAACTGAGTCTCTTACTCCTTTTGTTCATACCGGTTTCCACCCAACCCTGTCTGACCCTGGCCAACTAAAACCTTTTATTTAGTGTGGAGCGGGTTTGATGAAGTTGGAATTTTCCTAAAGGCAGCTGTTGAGACACCTTACTCATCACTGAAAAGTAAAAGTTTACATAAAGATTCTATCTAATTTTTAAAGGCTTTTTTAAAGGGCAATCATAAAATGAAAGACATTTCCAAATATTTATTAACCAGCTTTTTTACATGTAGGTCATGTAAACGCATGTCTGGGCATTTTCTGGTAAATGTCTTTGTGGAAAAGCAACAGAAAGAGTTCGATGACCTTTGAACCCTTAAGCACTACTAAATGAGAAAACCTCATCCCACCATGATCAATGCAGCCCCCTGGGCTCAGGGGTACATCAGAAGACAGTATTAAACAAAGAGGAAGCCGTATTTTTTAATATATTGTCCCATAAATCACCATATTCCTCTGTTTCAGTTGTCCGGACTCAATCTCACCTTAGAAGCTGCACAAATGACACAAAGAGCCTCTGTGTCATTTCTAAACCGTATTAAATATTTTGTTTTACAGCATCTACAATAATGATAACTTTGTGATTTGGCCTTTTTAGTATGAATATTTGTGATAAAACCTCTGATTTAGTAAAAACTGTAACCTCAAAGAGGAGCCTCCAGACTGCCATGAGGCCCCATTTGTGATAGGGGACTTTAAATGTGTGAAGGTACCACAGACGCGGAGGTGGATGTTGGAGTTTTCTCAAATATATATCACGATGAGAGAATTTTTTAAAAACCCAGACACACAGAGTGTGAGTTCACTCACTCTGCCTGCAGTCCACATCTCTCTCCTTTTAAAAATGAACAAAAGCACCATGAAGAGGAAAATGAGGCAACAATTGTTCTAGAATTTTAACAGCTGGAGCCTCAGAATCACCATGAATGCACACATGCACACACCTCCAATAGGAATAATTGCCAAACTATTTGGATATTTAAAAACTGAGTGGTAGACATGAGTGTAAGAGCAACTTATTTAGTGTGTAAATGCATATTCTTTAAAAACAATGGAGTCTATTAGCCTCTGAAATGATCAGGTTTGTAATTGGCTTTGATGAATAAGGTTTTTGTTGCATTTCCAGAAGCTTCCCATATTTTCTGTGGAAAAAAAGCTGGTTGCTATTTGCACTTTTGTTGAAAACAAAGTGTTTCAGTGTCATTCAGTTGTGGCCCCCCTTTAAGTTTGGCGTCTGGAGTCAAAGGAATTCTTTCTCTGTTCATTTTTCATTTATCTGAACATGCAAAGATCTCACACAAGCTGTAAACTCATGGAGGTGGTCGGGATTGAAGACGAGGCAGCTGTGGATCACCTGGTGTCTCACAAAAGCTGCTAAAATGCAAATGATCGTCATGTCTGAGAGGCCAAGAGGCGCGTTCAGAAAATCTGCCTCGAGACAGAAAAACCTGTTCTGCCACCCCACGTCTGTTTGACTCGGCTAATAGGAAAAACATGTCCGGTGCATCTGAAGGTATAATTACAAGACAGATGTGTTTTCAAAGAGGAACAGGAGGAGGGAGAGAGGGTGAGGGGAATTGAAACGGTGGGACTGTTTCAGGAGAGGACAGGAAACAAGCAAAGAGCAGACAGGAGGAAATGAATTGAAGTGGAGAAATGAAAAGAGGAGGGGGAGGGAAGGGGACATGAGGTGGGACAGGTGGAGCAATGTGGTGACAAGCAGGGGAGGAGAGGAATGGGAGAAGGGGGAAAGAAAGAATGTGGGAGGGGGCGGAAGAAAAGAAAAGTTTTCAAGCAGTAGAGGAAAAAACTCGAGAGATTTGGGAGAAAAACTGAACTTCCTGTTGAATCTCTGCAGGAATTGAACACATTAAAGGCTTCAGAGTTTATTTGGAGGACAAGAATCCAGAAGGGAAACAGTGTCAACACCTCATCCTCAAAGACCCACGGCAACTCAACTTCTCCTTCAGGACCACGGTAGGACCAGAACAGAGCCAGGGCTTTCACAAACCAACACAATTAAACTGGTTTCAGTAAACTCGAGACTTATAACTGACTAAGATGGGCCCACCCCTTACATGCAGCCCTATGTGACTCATATATAAAATGGTGGATCCAAACTTTACATCTAAACACGACAGATGGAACATGTTTATGCTTTTAAAAGTCAGTGGGCCTCAAGAGTTAAGTACACCAAACAAGATATTTATTAAATATATATTTTTAAGAATATTTTTAAAAAGAGAATAGAACAAAATAATATTTAGATATGGGTAAAGAGTAAATAAGGGTATAGTCAATAAATTATGGAGAGTTCGTTTAGCGTACTGAACAGCCAACCAAAGGATTGTACAGAAGTATTTCCCCAAAAAACAATGAACTAGATGTATTTTAGACTGACTTTTCTCCTGTTTTTATTGATGTGAAAGACCTGTGCTGTAATTCAAGCCTGACCAAAACTTAGTGTTCTCTTTGCTATCCCTAAATGTTTTTTTCATCTATGCTGTTTGAACGAGGCCCTTTACTTGTCCATTTGTTAACGATTTACCATTTTTCCCCTCACACAGAAGCTGAGCAGTCAGCCCTTCAGCGGCTTGACCTTTGACACCGACTACATGGTCCGGGTTGTTCCTTTCCCATCACTCATGAATGAGAGTTTTTTCCCTCCATCCTTCCTCCGAACCAACTGTAAGTCTCACCCAGACTACTTTGCCCATTTAATATGAAAATCACCATCATATAAAATACACTTTAAATGACTCCAGCAGATCTTAACAATCTTCCCTTCAATATTTGACATCAAACAAAGCTACCTTATTTGTTTGGTTTTGTAGCTGAAATCAAATATGTTGGAATTTGAAAAAGCGTCTAAAATTGTACACAAACTAAACCAAAAAGAACAGTGTTTGCACAGTTTTTTTCTCACAAACTCCGGAGACTGGCAGCTAAACCACAACATGCAAACATCTTTTCAAGCTTTAATGATGTTTTCTCCGAAATGAAAAATCAGTTCCACATTGAAGGAAAATTATTCTTTATCTTTTAAGTCGGAACTGCTCATTAAAATCATATAAGACCAAGACAAACGTAACGTAATGGTTTCTCTGCGTATCTCCACCACAGCGTGTGAAGTCCTGCTTGGATCGGACAACCTGGTCTGCAAACCCTGTAAGTTCCTCTGTGTCGTCGTCATAAGCAAAACCACATGGAGCCTGTATCTGGCTGCCCTAATTGGCCAGCAGAGGTGGACTGTCCTGTTCCTACACCGACTCTTTTAAGGAAAAGGAGTAGGTGCAGGACAAATAAGTGACAAAAAATAAAGTTTAAAAAAAAAAAATTACACTTTAAAGTGTCCCAGCTCTGGCACACCTGATTCAAATAGTTAAATCTCCATCAGCCTTCTGCTGAGCTTTAAAAAAATGGAGGACTGTCGTATTCATTTTAATCAGGTGTGCAGGATCTGGAAAAGCGGTGTGTGCCTCGAGGTGTTGGGAAATAACAGTTGTCTTCAAGCTGTTAAATGGAGTACACAAACTTTGGCGTCAGATGAGAAATCTGTAAAAAATTCAGTCATTTTATTGTTAATTAAGAAAACAACAACTGCCTTTTATAACCTTAAATTAGATGCGAACATTCAGTATTTTATGATTAAGTGGGATTTTGTGTAATGCCTTTGCTTGGCTATTGTGGTGAATTAATCCAAAAGAGCTTCCTCTTGTCTTTGTGCCATTAGTGTAAAGATTTATGTTGGTGTTTCCTGTGCAAACAAAGGACAAATTGAGTTTGGTAAATTCACAAAAGAGTTTAGCTGAGCAGCAAGAGAATTAGCACGATTATGGGATCAAACTTACACACACAATGAGGAAAATCAGGAATCTCGTAATCTATTTTTGTTATTCGACGATATTCTTTATTGAATGTTGTCTCTGTGTTTGCAGTCTGGAAGCCAAAGACCCTGAATGTGTCTCAGCTGGGATCAAACCTTCACGTGTCGTTCGACCAGGCCCCGGCCACCTTCGGCTTCCACTTCTACTACCTGTACTACAAGCTGCGGCAGGACGGGCCCTTCAGGCTGCAGCGCTGCAAAACGGTAGGCCCAACAGCCCTCAGTGTGCCCCTGCATGAAAGCTGAGAAGGGTCTCCTTCTTCCAAAGTATATATTAGATCATTATACTTGAAAAAAAAATCAAGACAAACCTATTCAAACTAAGATTAGAATTTCAGGGGCTTCATGAGAAAATGTCTGTAATGAGTCATTTGTGACTGTTCTCCTGAAACTAGTATTAAGATGTAAGTTGGTTGGTGCCAGAGAGTGTTGAATTAGGGAAATCAAGCATTTTTCTATTCAGAATTTAGTCTAATAATCCTGGAGATGTTCTTTGCCCTCTTAATATGAAACAAGGAATACATTTTACGCTTTCACTGCAATTTAAGTGACACCTCCATGTTTTCTGTTTTAGTAAATCCTGAGTGAAAAGAATCAGACAAGCGTCACATAATTTCTTTATATTTTGTAAACGGGTACAATGATTTATTTTAATGTAAATCTACAAATGAACAGTTAAAATATAAGGCTTGTTTGTTCAGTTCAGGGTTAGGGTTAGACAACTCTGTAAATACGTATCTATGCGTGTTTTAACAAAATCCCGACCCCTCGTCAGGATCAGCTCAGCTTCGCTACCCATTTGGTTTCCCCACCTCCCTGCCTCCAGAACCAACTCAACAGGTCTGATGAAAGTGCAAAATCAATCATTAACCTCGTGTTAACTACATCTATAAGCCTTCTTGACTTTTACCTGGGTATTTCTATCAGATAATCCAGAACTCGTGTAGTGATCAGGACCCCTCCAGGTGTCTCTGTCTCTGTGTGGGAATTAAAGCCTTAAACCCAAAGGCATGCTGGGTAATCTGAGCTGCTGTTTGGAGCACACACACAAACTAGTCCGACACAAAAAATCATCACCTGCAAACTGTCTGCTCGTGTTTTTTGTTTTTCCACCCAGAACCTCTGGTTTAGTTCAGGATTACAAACCAGGTCAAGCATCCTCTCGACATCCACTCTTTGGGCGTCAAAGTGATGTTCTCTAATTTACACCTTCTTTACACTGCGATAGGCCAGCTGCTCTCTTTTTTTTTTTCTTTTTTCTTTTTGGTTTGTTTCTCATCTGTTGGTTGTTATTCCTCATATGGAAACTTTTCATCTTACCTCCCCACAGAGTCGGTAAACATGTGGCTTAACTCAACCTTTTCTTCCCCAGCCTTTCGATGAAATTCAGCCTCCAGCTCCTCCCACTGCGGTCATTTGGAACGACTATAAAAGACGTTTGATTTTTATCTAATAGGGAGAGACTTTTGTCTGGCCCACATATCGCATCACGTCTGCAGCCTCTACCTGTCCGTGTCCTCGCTGGAGGAGGGTTTGAAAAGGCTTTTGTTACAGCCCCCTCGTGGTTGTGTTCTCCTTGATGTTTCTCCAGAAACTTTCTTTTCATGTCTTTGTTGTCTCACGACCATGACTCATGCAAACGGGGATAACATAGCACACTTTTTCTCTCGTTTCCCCGAGGCGTTCATGGTGCTACATTAGTTCATGTGGAAACCCTTCCATGTGTAAAACTGAAGAGGCCTCCTTTGCCGGAAAGTAAATTTAAGTGTTGCGTTTGTTAAGATTATGATTGTTTCAGAAACTGAACTGCTGTTGCATTTTGTTTTTTTAATATGGAGCTCTAAATGTGTGTCTCAAATAAGAAGTTGTGGATTTGACTTCTCGCTTTCACCCACTCTAAATTACAGAGGAAATAAAAAGAAAAAGTCCCAGTTAATTTTCATTTCTGCAGAAAAGCTGCAAGTTTAAATGAGTTTTCAGCTAATTTTTGTCAATTTTTTTATTCATTTGTTCACAGGACCCAAACCAGGTGAGGACAACATGCATCCTCCAGGATGTCACTCCAGGAACCTACGCTATAGAGGTACATGAATGCAGCATGGCTATGAGCTTTTCTTATTTACTTTATAAGCAGCTTAAAATAATGTCTCTTTACGCTTTACTGTGTGTTTAAATATTGTTTTAAAATACTTTTTAAACCCCATTTTAGCTCAGAGACGACCGTAACACAACCAGGAGGCAAACGCAGTACTATGTCAGCCAAGGTGAGCCTCGTACACGCAAAACCAACAGCAGAGAAATCTATAAAGCAGTTTGAGGGGGCAGCTCACAAGCATTCTTTCAATTGAATTAGTTAAAACTGCAGCATGTGTTTTCATAACCAGATGTGGTCACTGTGGACTGATCCACTCAGGTTCAATTTAAGTGGAGTTCATGGTGGAGAGGCGTTTCTACACCTAGTTATTTTTCACATCTTTTCTTTCTCAGCTAAAGTAATTTTTATTTGTCGTTCATCTGTATTTATTTTTCTAGATTTTGCCCTGTGTTGTGATTGAAATTGTCCAGTTTACAGCTGCAGATGCGTCTCACAATAAGACCAGAATATGACCAGATTATGACCAGAAACGGCTCACGGACGAGCTCCGGCAGCCATATTTGGTTCCTCTCATGATGTGTGTGTGTATTTCTCCCCTAGTGCACTCCCCCTGGGCGGGGCCTATCCGGGCAATGGCCATCACAGTGCCTCTGGTCATCATGTCGGCCTTCGCAACCCTCTTCACCGTCATGTGCCGCAAAAAGCAGCAAGGTGAGAAAAAAGCCGTCTCATTTTAAATAAGCCTGTTTGCTACTTTGAGACCTTAATCCAAAACGAGGCTTTTAACTCTTTCAATCCTCTGATTAAGGTTTAGTCTGCAAAATAGATTAACAATGAGGACCTTCCTTGATGTTTGGGCTTTCATTTAGCTGTCGGAGCTCCTTCTCTCAACCATAACATACGACTTCCCTTCTTATCAGAATAAGTATAATTCATTTGTAGGCTTTTTTTTCTGTAGAGTTGCACACTTAGTCAGGACAAAGGTCTCGGAAATGAATTGATTTCATATTTTTAGACATTCGGGGTAATGAGAAGATTAATCTGAAGGTTTCACCTACTCTCTAGTCAGATGCAGTAGAAAGATGGATGGACATTTAAATGGTAAATGTATTCGTAGATCTCTAAATATCTGAGAACTTCCTGCTTCCAGAAAACATTTACAGTCACCTGGATGAGGAGAGCAGCGAGTCGTCCAATCAGAGCGCGGCGTTGAACAGCGAGCGGCCCTGGCCCCGCCCCAAAGTCTTCATCTGCTATTCCAGCAAGGACTGCCCCAAGCACACCAGCGTCATCCAGAGTTTTGCCTACTTCCTGCAGGACTTCTGCGGCTGTGAGGTGAGGCCAGGCCGCCGTCCCACAAAAAGCGGGGACGACCAATCAAAAACGCCACATAGCGTAAAAGGCCTCTGTTTTTTTTACTGTGACCCAGGTTGTGCTGGACCTCTGGGAACATCTGGAGATGTGCAAGGAGGGTCAGATGGCGTGGCTCAGCAGGCAGCTGGACGAGGCCAACCACATCGTCATCGTCTGCTCCAAAGGCCTCCGGTAAGCAGCACAACGGCGGGCCTTTTCCTGCTGACTCGGATATTTGCGCTTGTTGAGTTGTTATTCGCTGTGCTCAGGTTTTAGCCTGCGGTCCCTTATCCGGTGATGTTATAAATGTGTTATAAATGTGTTATAAATGTGTTATAAATGTGTTATAAATGTGTTATAAATGTGTTATAAATGTGCTGACTGCTTCCAAATCGCAAGACATGGCTTAAAGGTCATAGGTCGATTCCGACCCCCGGCATCTTAATTGATGGAAGGAAAAAAGACAAAAGACATTACATCGCATTCCTACAGGACACTGATTAAGCCGACTTTTTCCAAACGACGGGAGAAAAGAGGAGTTTAGCGATGTGAATCATCATACTGGCAGAGCTGTACACAGCGAAGACGCTAAAAGGGATGCTGGAATCTCTAATGATTTCCAGAGAAAAGAGTTGTTGTGTGTCCATCTTTGCAGAGTTTTTACGTCTACTCTATTGGAACGTCGAATCCGATCAATCAAAACTTTGTTTTCATGTGAATGTTTAGTATTGATTTCAACGTGGGCCAAAACATTTCCCCAAAAAAGCCCCTGTTGATAACAGTTAGATGGCATGTAAAGATGGAAACATTGATTTTTAAAAAATGTTGTACTGTACCATACGAAGGGATTTCATTGATCCTGATCTGAGGCCTCATTTCATGGAAAAACTGCTGTCTTTGAATAACTCCTCCTCATATTCTTGTTAATATTCATAAGATTTAATTCAATGGGATCCCTTTTTATTTAAAAGTAAGGACATTTGCTCCACAAATCTTATGGTAATTATGATTGAAGTCCCCTCTGCTGCAGTTCTCCTGTTGTCCACTAGATGCTGCTAAAATCTGATTTTGTTTTTGGAAATTACATGAAGAGCTCCATGCCAACAGTCAACTATTCACTATGTATTTGGCTGTTCAAGCCAACTTTATTCATCGAGAACTTTGTAAACATTGGGTGTTGACTAAAGTGCTGAATATAAAATAAAAAAATACTTAACATTTTAACAGGTCAAAATAAATCTGATATAAACACTATAAAATCATTTCAATATAGTGAAGTAGAATAAACTAGATCCCGACACCTCATTAAGAAATATAATTAAATGATAAAACTCTCAAGCTGGTTATCTGAATAAAGGAAATAATGATTTATATTCTAAGCTGGACTGTTGGGTATCTTGTTATATTCGGTGTTCTCTTAACATCAATTTTCCCCAATTTTTGTCCTTTGTGCCTTTTCCTCTCCAAAACTCTGTTCTGTACGGCCTTTTTCTTTCTCCTCTCCATTTAGATCTCCAAGTCATGTTTCCTCTTGATTATTTTCTTTCGTGTGTGTTCTGAATCTTTTAGTTTTGTTAGTTTTTATATTAAACTTGTATTGATAGTATATCTGAATCTAAACCAGTCTAACGTATTATAAAATGAGTTAGTTTTAGTTATTATATGTTAGTATATAGACTTATCATACACTGAATCTGTAGGTTTTTACTTTCCTTTATTGTAAATCTATGTGTAAATATGATTGTAAATGTAGATTCAACCAAGCTGAAAAACCTTGGCCTACGTAAAACACCGTGTTTCATAAGATTTTTTGTTATGACAAAAGAAAACAAAACCCTCCTCTCCGGTCAAAAAGAGCCTCTAAACCTTTCCCAAACAGCCACGCTCTGCCTTTGTGCTGCTCTAATCCTCCCGGCCGTTTTTTCCTGCAGATACTACGTGGAGAGGAAGAGCCGCAGGGGGAAGACGCCGGTCAGCCGGCGCGGCAGCAGCAGCAGCCCCCCGACGGGCGTATCCCACGGCGACCAGTTCATCGCGGCCGTGGCCATGATCGCAGAGAAGCTGAGGCTGGCCAAGCAGAGCGAAAACAGCGGGGAGCAGGAGCCGAACCGCTACATGGCGGTTTATTTCGACTACTCCACGGAGAACGACATCCCCACCATGCTCAGCCTGGCCCCCAGGTAGAGGGTTTCTGCGTTTTTATCCAAAGAGACTCACAAAGCAGACACAACGTTCCAGTTATCGTCAGTCTGACCATCAGCTCTCTGGAGGAAAAAAACCCCAGTCAGTCAGAGGAGACAGGAGGAGATGGAGGGAAGCACAGAAAGAGGAGTAGAGGGTCCAGAGGTCTGGAGGAGTTAGGATGGGAGCTGCTCTGTGGAGAGGGGGGGCTGGAGGAGTTTATGAAGACAGACAGGGACCTGCTGCTCTGGTAGGCCTGATAGGTCCTTCCTCTATCTCAAAGCTGGTTTGGGGGGCTTTTAAAGCAATTTTTGAGGGTTTTTAAAGCTGTTTTGGGGGGCTTTTAAAGCAGTTTTTGGGGGGTTTTAAAGCCGTTTTTGTTGGCTTTTAAAGCAGTTTTTGGGGGGTTTTAAAGCTGTTTTTGTTGGCTTTTAAAGCAGTTTTTGGTGGGTTTTAAAGCTGTTTTTTGGGGCTTAAAATCTGTTAAGGGCTCTTATGTTTATGCTTTTGTTAAGAGATAGAGGGGAGCTCAGAAAGAGGAGTAGAGGGTCCAGAGGTCTGGAAGAGTTAGGATAGAAGCTGCTCTGTGGAGAGGTGGGTCTGTAGGAGTTTATGAAGACAGACAGGGACATGCTGCTCTGGTAGACCTGGTAGCTCCTTCCTCCATCTTGGAACAACAGCTGAAAACAGTCTGGACCGTCTTAACGTGGACCACAACTCACTTATGACCGGAGGGACCAGCTGAGACAGGAGTCTTTGAGAGAGGGTTCAGGTAGACGGGAGCAGAACCCCTTAAGCACTTTGTAGGCCAGCATCAGGGAGTTGGGTTTTGATGCGTGGAGCCAGTGGTAACCGGGGGTAACCGGTGAAGCTGGGGTGAGGGTTAGGGTTAGATAGACGCACCACCCTGCGCACGCCGGCTCCTTCTGGGAGTGGTCAGTCGCCGTTTGATGAGCTCTGTCTTCTTTTTCTCAGGTTCAAGCTGATGGACCAGCTGCCCCAGCTCTTCAGCCTGCTGCACTCGGGCCCGTCCGGCTTCGGCGAGCACGAGCAGACGCCCGTCAACGTCTCCAGGAGGAACTACTTCAGGAGCAAGTCGGGCCGCTCGCTCTACGTCTCCATCTGCAACATGCACCAGTACATGTGCCAGAATCCCGACTGGTTCGAGAAGCAGCCGGCTCCCCCGGCGGGAGCGTCCTCCGCCCCCCCGGACCCCCCCCTCCAAACCCCCCCACCCCCCTCCTCCCCCGAGCGTCCAGCCCCCCGCCCCCCCCCCGAAACCGGCCGGCTCCTCCCTGCACCAGCAGAGGTTCGACTCCGGCCTGGTGCTGAATGAGGTGATGGTCAGGACCCCGTCACCAGAGGGAGCAGATGTAAAGCACAACGTGCTCCTACTGGCCCCCGACTCCAGTTCCGGCTCCAACCCGGGGCCAAGTCCCAGTCTCAGTACGGGACCCTGTCCCAGTCCCGGTCTTTGTCCCAGTCCAGACTTGCCACCTTTGTCCTCGAGGTAAGAGTCCAGGGACTATTTTTTCTGGTCTGTTTTTTTTTTTTTTACTGTGATCAGTACAGACATTTCCCCTTTCTGTATTCTAGTCCAGTGTTTTTCAACCTTTTTTTGACCCGAGGTACATTTTTTCATTGAAAAAAATCACGAGGCACACCACCAACCAAAAATCTGTAGCCGCCTATAGTAACGCTATAGTTATTCTTATCTTATCTTAAGTGTCTTGAATAGGAATCAAATAAACACAAACATGTATTTTTATCATATTTTATATTTCTTCTTTCAAATTAACATGTCCACTTCAATATACAAAATTATATACAAAATCTAGTCATAAGGAATTATTACATGATTACGCCACCAGTCACTAGAACAGCACAGACACTCAAAAATGCCATATTATTTGCAGAAAAATAATTCCTTATCAAAATTCTTTTTAAAACCAATCAGGTGAAATAGGATGATTTTCTACGGCACACCTGACCATCACTCGCGGCACACTAGTGTACCGAGGCACAGTGGTTGAAAAACACTGTTCTAGTCAATAGAGAAGGTGACGTGAGACCATTCGTTTGTTTATCTCCCGCAGACCCACAGCTGGAACGTCTGGAGCTGACCTCGGTGAAATACCTGAGGGGTCTCCCTCGGTTCTGCGGGACGGAGTTAGCCCCGTCCCGGCCCACGCTGAGGAGGACCACTCCTCCGCTCCAGAGGCCCCGCCTCCCCGCGACTCAGGCATCTACGATTCGTCCGTCCCCTCCTCGGAGCTGTCCATTCCCCTAATGGAGGGGCTGTCACACGACCAGGCAGACTCCTGCTCCCTGGCGGAAAGTGAATCGTCTTCCTCCGGGCTGGGTAAGACCTCACCAGATGTGTTTTCCCTCAAAACGAAAGTCCATGATGCTTTGGTCTCGTTTCGTGCTCTTTCGTGAAAAAGCAGATTGAAACGCTTTTTCTAAATGAAACGGGCCGTCCGTTCGCCTTTCAGGTGACGAGGAGCCGCCGGCTGTGGCCTCGCTCTTCTGCAGCGCCGCCAGAGTCTGCAAAGCAGAGTTGCACCCCCACCGTCACCTGGAGCACGGCAACACGCAGGCAGCATCATCATAAGGGGAGCTCCGAGCCAAAGCAGGAGAGGACCAGCCACTAAGGCCAAGAGAAAGCACTGCACACGCAGGGGCCATTGTCCTATGAACTGAAACTGAAGAATCCAAAGGCTTTGGAAAAGGGAAAGGGTGCTCACCACTGGGCTGTTAAGGTGTAGTCTGAGGTATTTTGGTAATATTTTACCCCTCGAACATTATAAAAGGGCACAACTATGGTCAAACCACTTCATAGTAATTATGGCAACCACTGAAGCTAAATGTTACATCACATGGCTAGTCTGGGTATGAGAAGGTGTATCCCCGACAGGAAACATAAGGAGAGAGTTTTAAGAGTTTTTTAATCTAATTTTCAGTTACTTTTTTAAAGCAGAAAGACACAGTTTGTTAAGGGAGAGCCAAAGCCAACACGGCAAAGAAAACTGTATGAGCCAAAGAGGAAAATGCACAAACCAAGGAGCATAATCGGGAGAAAACGAGCAACAAAAATGGCGGATCTCCCCTGCAAGGCCAATCTGAACCCACGATTCAAAATCAAAAGAAAGAAAAACTTGGATAAGAACTCGTACACTAGTATGTTCAGCCGAGAGCATCAGGTAAAACAGCCAGAAGTTAAAGTGGTTTAAAAAAAAGTGTCCAAAAGGCAAAGAGGTGCAGATTCCTGGTCTTTTTATCAGCCGGTCATAGTTAAAGGGAGGGGGCTGCACCAGGGAAACAGTTTTCGAAGTTTTGAAGCCTTCATCCCCTTGTTTATTTAAATGAAATAAGCACAGGTTTGTTGTAACTGTGGGACCCGCTGAGTGCCAAGCTCATCATCCAGAACTCTGGAGGAGTGCTCGAGGACCGGACACCTACAGATTTTTATCAGCTCAAACCAAAGAGGGTTGATGCTCAGCATGGAAACGCGAAGCAGAGACAAAACTGTCCAGACATTTGTGGTTGGTTCAGCCATTCGAGACCCAGAAACCCACAACAGCAACACCAAAACAAAAGCTGGGGGCCTTATCGACACCTAAAGGACGCCATTACAACATTACAATGCCAACAGGAGTTATTTTGCAATATTATTTGTATTATTTTATACATTTAAGACTGAAACCAACGAAACTTAATAATTTGGTGTTTGCTTTGGTTGAAGAAGTTAGATTTTTTTCCTTAAAATGTGCCATTTTATTTGAGAGAAATGCTTTATTTCATCAGTGATTACTTTGAGTTTTCACATCTCTTAGTAGCATCCCTTATTTAAGAATTTTTCCAGCAAAGAAATGTTTTTCTTTTTGTTTTTTGTCAACTGTGATTCAGTCTTAGACGCAGGGTGTCTCTTGCTTAAACAAACACAACAACAAAATCTCAGTCAGAAATTGTTTTGAAGAATCTGATTAAAATATGATGGAAGAGTAATTTAAGTGAAACAAAGTTAGTTTATTCTTCATATTAATTCAGGATTTTGGACCATAACAATGACTGAATACAATGAAATTGATTTGGTTGTATAGTTAAGATTTGAAGGCATTATTAATGACAGATTTTTTACCACATTTTTTCAAATAAATCTGAACTTTTTGTGAGATTTTGTAAAGCAGCAAAGATGAGGGCATAATTTCAGAGGAGACTGTTAATTTCTGACAGAAAGATTACGTTTTAAAAGCTAGACTAAGGAGAGTGTAAATACAAACGTTTACTTTTTAGGTCAAAATTCAGAGATTGTGATATTTTTTTACTCAAGTTTATATATAAATATATATTTTTTATCTTTTTTAATCCATCTTTTTCTGACAGAAATGGGCTTCCGGATGTAGTTAAGTTTCTTATCCATAATATCCGTGTTTAACTTTAATCACAGGAGACTGCCAGTTATTCAGTCTACAATTGTTTCTTCGGTTAAACAAAACTGTTTTAATCTTGATATAAAGTCTGTTTTCTGACTTAAATGTTAAAGTTTCTGCTCTGCTTTGTCTGCAGGTTTGTGTTTGTCAGAAGGAAAAATTCAACATTTCCTACCTGTAAATATTATTGTACCTGGAAATGAACTGATTTGGATTTGTATAGTTTGATATTTTTAGCATTTTCATCCATTTCTTTTTTAGAAATGTAATGTTTTATAGTACCTCGGTTCGGTAAAGTAAATAAATCTATCTTGTGAAGCTGTATTCTTTTCCTCTTTTGTCTCATTTCCTATGAGTCTACACTTTAGTTTGAGCAGTCCTGCATCGAATGGAGACGTATGGAAAGGCACCGGAGCACTCTGAAGTGTTCCAACCGCTCTGCGGCTGCTAATCCTCCATCGTTTGCTGCAGGCTGACAAACAGGTTTTGGTTTCTCAAAGTAAAACACCTCTGTGACATAAAGGCCGGCAGACAGCTCCATAGTGTGTGAGCTGTGAGGCATCACCGCCTAAAACAACAGCGGCCAGCAAAACTCACACAGGCTCATGGGTGCAGTCAACCGGTCCGGAAATGAGTCGGCTCCAAAATAAGACCATCAGGGAGCCCCACAGGCCGGTTAAGTGATCCTGAGAAGGAGAAGAACTCATAAAGGCAAATCTGTACACATATATATTATACTGGCATCAAATTATCAAAAAAAGAATAGAAATGTGTCTCAAGTTGCAGTCAAAGGTGGAAAATAATATGCAAGTTAATCAGTTAATATGCAATTACAGCAATCACATTTCTATTTAATCATAAGTGAAAAATCTACATAGATGTAAACATTTATCCCATCATTTTTATTGTGTAAGGTAAAGTTTTTTTGTTTTTTTTTAAGTTGCTTTCATTAAGATACTAATGTATTTGGTGATGATGCTCTCATCTGCTGGGATTTGTGTTATCTTTTATTCAGAAAACTTTGTGTTTGAGAGGTAAAATCACATCTTTTGTTGGTTGTGCAAAAACTCCACATTCAGTGTTAGTCTGGATCATTACAGCTCCAATCTCTCTGATGACAACTTTAGTCAAAGTCACTAAAGAAAACTACTGGTCTTTTGTTGATTTGCTTCTTTTTCCTGCAAATGAAAGAACATTTCAGAGGGAAAAAAGCAGGTTTTAATTAATTCTGATGCCCAGTGGTGTTAGCATTATGATCCCAGGATCAAATGTGTATCCTTTTTCTTCCAAAAACGACTCGCTTGTTGGATAATCCAATTCTTCATGACCACTTTACAGATCAGAAACTATACAAAGTTGCCTCGTAGCCTCTTGAGTCATTTTCTACGTAAACAGAGCCCATGCTTTGCTTTGAAGGTGTATCCGGAAGTGGGGGAGCTTGTGAGTGGAGCTTCACGTTGGAAGGAAGAAGGATAAGTGAATCACAGCGACTCTAAAAGAGTTGTTCTGCAGAGTGTCTGCGCTAAAGGGGAGACTTTTTCTGCTCTTATCCAGAGGAAGCGGCTTCCCTCTTTGCGCTCAGCCGCGCGCTGCCCGCAGCTGGACGCAGCTGGACGCAGCTGTTTGGTGCGTGCCTTTTCCTACCAGTTGTCCGTGGGTCTTTTTTTTCGGTTGGTTGGGAGGAGCCGCGCTCCGATGCGGGCAGGTGATGGATGTCAGCGGAGTTCAAGGTGAGGAAAAAAAGCTGCTCGGCGGTGCGTAAAGTTGCCTTTTCCAGGCGAATTCAGCTTTTAAAAACGGCGTTCTTGTGTTAGAATTAAAGGAAACTTCGCTTAATGGTTGAAAACATGGCTTTAACACACTTCTCGCTGAGGTTTTTCTGCAGTATGTCTAAAAAACACACAGTGAATAAGAGAGAAAAAAGTTGCCAAAGTTTTATTACTGCCTTATGAGTCACATGATTGACTCACAGTGACGTATAATCTCCGTTAACACACGTGTTTGCACTCCTTTATCCATGAAGAGTCCAATCTGAGACCTAATACTGACCTAACACCTTTAGACCAGACATCTACTTCTGCCTTATGAGTAAATGTGGTCCTCACTAAGACGACCAGTCACTCAAGTGGTCATACTTCTGTATTTGCCTGGGCCTCTTTGCCCTGAGGGTGTTTTGAAGCTCTCAATATGTCCTCCCAAAGCCCTAACCCTCAAGCTCAGCCTCATGTCATCATCCGTGAGATTGGATTGTTGTTCAGTGAGAACGGTGCCCTGGGAGAAACTAAATCTCTACTCTACTGCGATATGAGCATCACGTTTGAAGTGTTGTATTCAGGTGTAGCAAACCTCATTTAGCTTGTATGATGGTGAATGAGTGAGATCTGTCACTCTTTAAGCATATTTTCTGTCAGGCATGTTGGATTTTAGGAGCATAAATGTTGAGTTTAATTGAGGTTAGGGGAATGCGGAGGGAACCTTTATTTTCCAGTCCAGAAGTTCTTTAAAGCTTTACGTCCTGACGAGTGGAATGTCTCATTTTCTTGCTCCCTAATGGCCCTAAACTCCCGGTGGGACCTCTTTCCATAATCTGCTGCACAATGTTGGTATGTCTGAGCCCAAGTGAAGGGCCGACATAGTTCCTCTACCTGAAATGTAGCTTATTGTGTACTTGTTGCAGCAGCTGGAGGCGTATATTGCTTTGTGCCTTCTTAACATTTACCACTTTTTCTCAGTGAAAACAGTTTCTTAAAACATTTGTTGTTTCTCTGCTGGTTTGGGTTCGGGTGCTTTGCCCCTGGAAACCATAACCATGGGCGTGTTTTTGGTGTGGGATCAGCTCACCGAGCTCGCCAAAAGCCAGGGCAATAACTGGAGTAAGGCTCCAGATGCGGATGAATTTAAGAGGAGATGTCTATCATAGAAGATTTGAGCAAAAGTGAGAGAAATGAGGAGGCAATGCAAACAATTTCTTCCTTCGATTATCATGGGATCTGTGAGTTCATTGGCTAATAAAGTGGTCAAGGAAGGCAATAGACGTGGTCGCCAACACCTCTGACAATTCTCTGCTGAGTTTTAAAACTTTACAGGCATACATGGAGGTAACTGAGGAGGGAGATTACAGATGAGAAGGAGTGTCTCAGATTTTGATTCTCACTTTTCTATGATAGTGTCACATGATATGCTTCTTAACTCCCTTTTTGGAGATGGATAAAATAGCTCCGCCTTACAGATATAGCAGTTTGCGTTTTTTATTGTTTGCTCTTAAATCCAAATTCACCAGGTTTTTAAAAGAAAGCTGAAGTTTTCAGATGCCTGCTGGTTCAAACGTGCCTGTATTGAAATACTGTGAGCATATTGGCCGGAAAAAAAGCTCTTATTTCACAACAATTCTGCTCTCTTTACTTTAGTTTGTGCTCTTTTTTGTTGGACGAAACAGGCTGTGATTAGTTGTCACTCTGGGCTTTTTCTTTTTTTTTTTTCTGCAAATAAAAGAAAATTGCAAAATGAGCTCAGGTCTAAAACTGAATAATTCAAATTGAGCTGTAGTGACTTTTGGTTAACGTATGAATTAGATCCACTCTGAATAGAGGCTCAGTGGGGATCTATTTAATGTGTTTGTAATTAATCGGGTAATTCCTTGTTGCCAGTTTTCACTTTCAGTGAATTTGAGAAGTAATGGGAGGAAAGAAAGCCTCTTTTTTTTTGTATTTTTAGAGCGTAAGAATTCGGTTAAAACCACACCCGTGGAGCCCCTGCAAGGATGTGCTGGTACAGCCCAATGAGCAGATTTCTTGGGTGACTCACTGCTGATCTCTGCAGGAATGCGGCTCTGCTGCTGTTAGGTAACAATGGAAATGTTGTCCAGGTGAGAGGGGCCTGTTTTTTTTTCTGGAATTTGCTCTTTAACTAACCATCAGTTTCCACCAACAACGTTTCAGGAGGCATTTTTTCTGCAGACGTGTCTGTCATGTTGCTCCATTTAAAGCGTTTTTTTTCTGGGGATAACCGGTTTTCCTGATCTCTTGGAGCCGAACCCATACTTCTCCATGCCTCTTAGCTTTTGACCGTGTTTATAGTCATGCCTCGTGACTTGTGTCTGTGTGTGAGTGTATCACTCACACAGCACAACGCATTGCCCCTCATTTGTTGTCTTTTAAACAAAACAACCTATAACACCTTTTTCCACATTGTCCTTTTCGGACATTAACCCCACTGAGGATCTCTGGGGTGGCTGGAGATGCTCTGGGCAGCGGCTGGACTCTCCCATCTTCACCACGAGATCTTTGTGAAAAATAAATGCAGCACTGGATGGAAATAAGTCTTGCCACATTGCAGAAGCTTATTGAGCCTATGGAAATAAAGCCAATTAAATATTAGTGTGGGACTTTTTTTTTTGTGGCCAAGTCTCTAAACGAAACTTCCATGAAAATTAGCGTAACTCTTCATTTAATTTTTTTTATTTTTTTTTATTTGAACTCGTCCTTTTACAAGCGGAGCAACGCTTCCTCTGCCGTTTCCTGAACGATGCCCCCAGACCGTGTTTTTCCTCGGCAGGAAATGATATCTCCCCATCTGCTGGAGATAACTGCTGTTTTTAAGGAAGAAAAATGGTTCAATTCCTCTGCAAGTTGTAGATCTGTGGCCTGAAGTTTGTTTTGGTTGTTTAATTTTCAATTCCACAGAATGCTTCACTGTTGAATTTTTGTAATTCACTAAAGAATCTCCACTTAATTATATCATTGTTAATTAAAAAAACATGTTTCCTTTCAGTGGTTGCAGACTTTGGGGTCTCAGAATCAGATCCATAATCATGAACAGAGTTTGGTTTGGTTCCTTCCCACTGTGGGTCGTTTCATGACATTTAAACTGAGGGAAAAAGTGCATTTTCTCTCCTATTAACTATTTTTAGTTGCTGCTTGGTAAACATTCGTCCCCTGTGGAGTGTTCTCTGCAGCCCGACAAATCATTAGAGACTGTTTCCATGGCCCAGAATGAGCGGTTCAACTGGGTTTTCGGGGATGCTTTTTCTTTTGGACAACATGTTTGATTCCTTTTCTCGGGTTTTGCTTACAGTGAAGCGAGTAAAACTGAATGTGTGCTGAGAAAAAGGCAGATGCTGGAAGAGGGATGGAGTATTAGAAGCAGATGGAGTGTGAGGGGGAAAGAAGCCCGCAGCCAAACACACCTCTGATCCGCTCTGCACAAAGTCCTGGGGATCTAAAGATCTTAGAAAGATGTTCCCGGTCTTGCTTTGGCCGTGCAGTGGGGATAAAGCCCGTAGTGTGTGTTCAGCCCAAGTGTTGTCTTCTGAAGTTCTGGAAACACGTGTGCGCGTGTGCATGTGAGCGTGCGCGAGCATCTAGGGTGGGTTGAATTGTGCTTTTAGAAAAAGCAACTCCCTGGAATGAGTGAGTCAGGCATTCAAACGCAGTTCAGACTTAAAAAAGCGGCAGAGGACGAAGGACAAGCTGCAAAACTACAAAAATAATGTGTTTTTTTTGTCATAAGCATAAAAAAAATCTTTATAAATCTTTAAATTGATCTCATATCTTCTTCTAAAACATAAATGGAAGTCCTCAAATTTCCTTTAGTAGTATGACAAGAACAAAAAAGGATATTCCATTGACCAAAACTCATTTTCTTGTGTGAACCAGAGATAAGTTCAGATTGTCTCACAGCTGCTCCTCATTTTCCCCCCAGCAGCATATGTAGTTCAAACCTTCCTCTGGCACGACTTTGGTGATCTTATTGCTTCAACCAAGAATATTTTCATCAGAGCGGAGGGGGTGTGAGGCAGCTGTTTATGTTTATGGTGGTGACTTACAGCTGTGCCAGAGCTAAACTGAAGTGTAGGTTTAATCAGCATCACGCGCAGATAAGAATGACTTCACCAGATCAGGGCGTGTTGAAGGAGTCCCAGGACTCCTCGCTGCTCTTATCGCGTCTGAAGCCGTTTTTTCGGAGGCCCTGAGCGTTGTCTGGGCTTGTCCGATGACAGCAGGGCCGGGGAATAATGGGAGGCTGCCGTTCTGTGTGATGAGTGAAAAACAGAAAAACATCGGAGGAGTCTCAAATCAGGCTGTGAGCGTGTTTCAAACAGCAGGCCGAAGAGAACTCAGCTTCATAGATACAAAGAATTAAAAAGTGATGATATCTTTAATATTTTAGTTTGATTGCTGTGCACAACTCGCTTTAGAAATCTTTCTTTTAGACTGTGTAGTTTTGCTTTTTCTCTTTTTTGTTCTCTCATTATAATGGATCTCATTATAATAATATGTGACAAAATTGTGATATTAACTATATCTGAATAAATATTTAGGTTAAAGCATACTAATGAGGTTCATGTAATGTCATTTTGTTAGTCACACATGAGTATCTTGCATAAAAATGTCTAAAGTGGTTCTAATTTATGGTGACTAAACTTGTGTTTGTGTATTTGTACAAATCCTATAAATGTGAAGTTAATCTGACTCGTTTCACACTGCAATATTTGAATTGAATCAAATCTAAGTGATAAACAGATAAACAAAAAAACTAACAGACTAAAATGTATAAAAGGTCAGCATTGTTAGTTAAAGATCATCAGGAACAATAAAAACATTCAGAGGCGGAAATACTAGTCATTTAATCAAAAGAAGCTGATGAGAAGAAAATATTGTTGAATGCAGATTCATTATGTCTTATAGTTAGAGCCAATGAATTGGCAAACAAAATAAAAGAAAAAAAAGTCCAGGGTGTACCTGAAAAGATATTGGTGTCTTTTTTACATTGTAATCAGATCTGTGTTGTATGTCATTGCTGAATGTGTCAATATTTGAATGATGTTCCATGAACTTTTTGAAGTGGAGCTTCTGGTTGAGGCTCTGCAGCGTGCACTGACCAGAACAAACCACCAGGTGAAGCACTTTTCAGTCTTGAACAAAAGGGATTCTCCTTCTCCCCGAGAGTCCTGGAGTTGAGTCTGTCCAGCTGCACGTAAATCCCAACTCCTTATCCCAGATGCTGATGTAGACCATAACCCTTACATGTGTGTCTCATATTAAAAAGGCCTTTTCCTTCAGGTGCAGTGCCTAAAAAAACTGAACTAAATCAGAGGTTTGAAGACGATGAAAGCAAAACACACATCGATGTATGGCATAAGAACCGGAGTCATGCCAATCTGGAGAGTAAAATCATTAGTAGTAAGATAGAAACTAAATATAGAATACCAAGTCCATCAGGTATACAACAGTAGATATATTTGAGTTAATTAGTATTTAAAATAAATATAATATATATATATATATATATATAATATAATAAATAAATAAATAGAAAAATAGATAGATAATAAAAATAATAATAATAAAATAAAATAAAAATAAAAAAAAATAAAAAAAAATATATATATATATATAAATATATATATATATACCGTATATATATACCTTATCTAACTAAGGCACAGGTATGTGAGAACTGAGGCTACAGGCTTATTTAAATTCGTATCATGATGGTTTGCATGTGTTTCTGTCCTATAATCCATTCAGGATGGTCCTTTAACATTGAAATTGCTTTCACAACGTTGATTGTAAGTTGAACCAGTTGTTTTTTTTCCCTCTTTCACACGTTTCACCTCTGTTTCTTTCCCTCCTCAGGTCGCAGCTTCAGAGAGAAATCGTCCTCCTTCTCTCTCCTGTCTCCCGATGGCTGGTCCCTCAGAGGGGTACGTGCAAGTCTTCATTACTCCAAAACACCGCACTTACTCCAAAATATGACTCCAGCTATTTGAAATGTTATGACATGGGGAAAAAAAGTCTAGTTTGAAAACATTTTCAAACTTGAACTTGATGTGTCTGCAAGATTTGTTTTCGCAGAGCCTAAAATGTATACTTTGTTTGGCACATCTGTCTTTTATATTTGGGGCGTAGAAACTTGGTTTTCAGACACTGTGCGGTGTGTGTACTACATCCTGGGGTTTAAGGATGGTGTGCACACAGGGTGTCAAAATGGCGCTTTAGTCCAAGTTTATGCTCAGGTTAAACTTGTGTAGAGCCTCAGAGCTTTAATGCACCCAACCGGTATGATCACCGTCTGTAGATCTGCTGCAATGACTTTATTTGTTGTTTACAAAATTTGAAAATCGTCCCATTATAAGAGTAAATGTCTTTTTTTTTTAAAACAGAAAATTACTTGGTACCAAAAGAGTCATTCTCTGTTCATTCAGCTTTAATTAACAGATACTGATTGGTTTTTTCTTTTAAAAAATTATTGGTGTCCAAGAGTTTTTAGTTGTAATTATTATACTTTGTCATCTTTGAATGCCCTTGATTTTTAAATATTATCTATGTTTTCTTTGTTAATTGAATCTAGTCCCTGGACATTTATCAAAAGGATATTGTATGACTGTTAGTTTTAAGGTGTTTTTTTTTTTTATTCTTAATCAGTTTTTTACTGTTATGAAAGGTCTGACTGTGCTGACTGTCAGCGAATACATAATCCATCAAATATTATTTGCGTATCCATTTGATAAATACAAAAAAAAACTCTTAAAGGTTATATTGACTTAAATAGTTTCTTATTTCTGATATTCTGAATGCATCAAATACCGCTTCAACTGTAACAATTGGAATTCACCCATATTTGGCAAACTATTGTTGTATTACAATTTCTTTCGTTCCCACATCTTTTATAGAAGAGGGTTATTTCTGTTCTCCCACCAGCATATTTACCTGTAGTGTCACAGTGTCTCCTGTAGCTCCTAATTATAGACAGTTGTTTCCCCCTGACGGCCGCCACTTCCTGTTTGTCCGGTGGGAACTGAGTGGACACACACACACACACCCTACCACACACGCACACACGCACACACACATTGTGAAGGGTTCCTGTTCCTGAGGGTCTGTAGATCCACTCAGGAAGGTGGTGAAGCCGAGAAGACTGTGAAGGAGCAGAAAGCAGGAGGAGAGCAGACAGTGGAGGGAAGAAGAAGGAGTGAGAAGACCTGGAGAGGACAAACTGGAGAGGAAAGTGTCCATTTGAAAGGAGACAGAGGAGGGGGAAATACAATGTGACTGTGAAGCGGGTGGCTGAAAAGAGGTGAGGGGAACACGGGAGAGGTGACTTCTGCTGTTGGCTGGCGTCCGAAGGGGAGCAGAAAAGGAGAGCTGATGTGACTTTTAGCCAAAAAAAGAAGCTGACCTGGAGGTAGAGGAGACGAGGACAGAAGAGGAGGAGGAGCAGAGAGAGCTTAATCTACACGTGAACGCTTTGTGGAGCAAATCGGATCCCGATGATGGGTTGCTGTCTGTTTGTTTACTACCGGGTGAGTTGGATGTCCAGTGCGTCCCTGGATAATCATCCTGACCCTAAAACAGTCCGAGCGCGACGTGTTTGCTGCTCTTTGTCTTAACCTGATGATTTCCATTTCCAGTCACAATTAGCTCTTTTCGTGACAATTTTCTTACTTTTTCAGCTTCAGTCACTTAATACTTAAATCTCTTATGAATGCATGTATTTAATGATCTCATTCATATATTTTCTTAACTGTTCAGTGAGTTTATATTATAAAAACAGTAACACGTTACCTTATAACCAAACTAGTACAGCTTCTCAATTCAGGATCTCCCATTTAGAGGTTGACTTAAAGACCCAATGTCCTCTCAGCATTGTTTTTGTCAGTCGGCAGGAAATTGTGGCCCCCACCTGAACAGGACAGCATTCAGGATCTGAAGGAAAACAAAAGGACTTTGATGCACTGGAGAACACCGTGTCCTACACCTCCGCTCCCCCCTTTAGAGGGACAGGAACATTTGGCTCCGTCTTGATTTTTCACATTTGAATAATAATCATATACCCAGCAGAAGTTTGGGCTTATTCATGTCTAATACAAATGCAGTCGTATTTAAGTGGGTAACATTGATTTTAGAAGTTTTTAAAGGTTACGTGTCAAACTCTGCACCTCTTGAAAATAAAGAGTCACAGAAACTGAAAATTGGGCTCTTTAAAAAAAAAAAAAATCTCAAATTAGTCATTTAAAATGTTTTTCCTTTCAGTCTGACCTAAAGAAAGGAAAGAAAATGTTAAAAACGGTGGAATGTGGATCCACGAGCAGAAACTTGACAAAGGAAAAGACAGAGATACAGAAACACAAACAGAGATTCTTGAAAAAAAAACAGAAAATGTGTATTTCTCTCTAGACAATTTTTCCTGGCGACTTAATCATCCACACGTTCATCTGTACAAAATCCTAGCTTTCTTTACTTGTGCAAGTTGCTGGCAACTGATCAGATTTTAGAGGATTCAAGCAGCCGACCATCAGGCAGCACGGAGCATTTTAGTTCCGTGCCCGGTCTCATTTCCACAAGCGAGAGGCCACAGATGAAAGCCTAAATGAAACTGGGGATGGAGTGACCTCGGACAGTGATGCTGCTTTGCCACCGGCAGAAGAGGAAAGCCTTTCTTCAGGAGGGCAGCCCCGGCTCCACCTGCATCCTCACCTGTAAACAAAGCCCCGTTTGAGGACGGAAGCCACTGATCTCTGAGTCCGCTCTCAGTGAAAGTGAAAACAGGTGTTCACACTCTGTCCTGCACAAATTCGCTTCTCCCTGAAGATTGAGAGGAAATTTAATTAGTTGGAATAAAAGCGGAGAATTCCTGCGATTATGTTAGACAGGAACTAATAGATGGGAGCTTTTTTTTCTCTCTCATTTTTAAACAATGTCAGATATTTTTAACACCAGAAGTCCAAAACCTGTTGATTGAATCGTCATATAAACACAAAAAGAGAAATCTGATTAGATAAAGCATCATACAAGAGGCTCGGTGTGTTTGTCAATATCTGAGATTTTTGGGAGGAAATAGTGTGACCTTATATGGACTACAGGGCTTGAGGACCTCCTTGGTGGTTTCTACAGCGGTGGTGAGTTAAAGGTAAAGTCTGCCAAGTTGTGCAACATCCGGACAACAACAAAGTCTCAACACAATACTGAACAAACAGCAGGCTTCCTGCTATTGTACCGACCCCGACGTCCTTCTTCTTCTCCCCTTTTTTTTTCTCCTCCCCCTTTTAGCCGTCCCCACTTTTTCCTCCTCTGCTTTCCACTCCTCAGCCCTTGTCTAATCAAGTGTTTTGGTTCGTTTCTTCCTCTTTTTGTCACCGTTGCAGTGGACAGGAACTGTTTTTCACTCTCTCTCTCCGCTGCACCTGCCCAGGCAAACAAATACGGGCAAACAAATAATCGATACCATGGTAACCAGAAAAGGGTTAGACATACTCAGGAAATGACATGAATACGGTTTAAGTATACAGTCATACGTATTCTTTATTTATTGCTTCCTTATTTTTTGCCCTGGTCTTTGCCTCAGAGAGCAGTTTTAATAGGAAAGTGGGCTACAGGTCAGATGCAAATGCAGCTGCTGAAATGTTTCAAAAGCTAATTTTTTTTAATTTCATCTATTTTTCTCAACTGTATTTTCATTTCATGCCGATTTTGTGGTATTATATTTTACACATTTTTGAAGTTTGGACTTTTACTTTGCTTTAAGTTATAATTATCTGCAACAAAATTATTTCCCTCTCAGCCCCATGACCCATTGACCTAATATATTTATATATATATATATATATATATATATATATATATATATATAAAACTTTAGAATGCATTCTGCATGCTTTTGCTGCAAAATAAAATGCTGTCAAATGAAATACTCTATATAACTTTTTTAACTAAGGTTTTTACTATATGATGATGCAATAGGTCTCAGAAATCTATCTATCAAGTATGATGCATACATAATTAAAAATGATATATCTGCGTTTCTTACTTGAGATGTCAGCTTTGGCCTTTTTTTTTATCAGAATTTTCTTTAATATAACAAACACAAAGCTGCAGAGAACCACTACGAACTATACTTCCAAACTGTGCATGAGGGTATTGATTCGATTTGGAATCGAATGCAACAATTAACACCCAGAGTTGTGATATTTTCTCTCTGTTGTGTTGCAGAAGAAGAGAAAGCAGGCCAGCAGAGATGCAGACTCCCTCAGCCTCTGCAGTCTGGACATCAATGTAAGTCAGCCTCCTTTAAACACATTTCTGGGAAGTAGAGGAGTGACCTCAAGCTGTGTTTTTGTTATACAAATTCTTGGGATATCTGAGAAAAAGCTAAAGCTTTCTTTAGAGCAGCTGAGCTGGACAAGGCTGAAGCCTTCCTGCATGTGTGGGGACAGATTGTTCACACCTTTGAAACGCAACACAAACACACAACAAAGCCAACCTCCCTGTCTTGCTTTTAGGCCATGCGGTTAAACTGCATCTCTTTCATGCCCAACATAATTAGGCCGAATTTAAATATAGATTTAAATGAAAACATATCGTCTGGCTTTAGTCTGCATCTATCTATCTATCTATCTATCTATCTATCTATCTATCTATCTATC
>CAJRST010033334.1:3201888-3238906 GCA_907169785.1 Menidia menidia
TTTCCCCCTTTGGCTCACTGGCGGGAACAACTCCATGCAGGCTGGTAGGCCTGAGCTCAGACAGCCCCAGGTCTCAGTCGTGGTGTGTGTTGTGTGTGTTGTGTGTGTTGCGTGAAGCTCCGCCCAAAGCCGAGGTCTTTCCCTGGACTCTGCCGGCTCTCAGCCTGATAATCTGCTCCCAGCGACCGTCCGATGGCACCACAGCTGGAACCGGCTTTGGAAATTTCCTGCAGGTTCTTGTTTTTTTTCTGATTTGATAGTGCCAACAGGGTTTTTCCGAGCAGCTTTTCCTGGATTCTGATCCTGAGCCAGAACCGAAAAGCGGGATTACAAATTGCAGGACCGTAAACGTTCCCTGGACCTTTTCTCCTGTCCGTGTCCTCCTTCTGGGCTTCAGCCCCCTCTCCCACCGACACCTCAGCAGTCTGAAAATATTCACGGACTTTCTCATGGGACTGGGTTGAGTCCTGGTGTTGCCCGAGGCTTTGGGCTGACCAGTATGGTGGCGGGCCAGAGGCCCTTTGGCCTGCTGGTGCAGCGGTTTAACTCTGGATTCACAGCGGAGAGCAGCACAAAGGTCAGTTCGAGGAAACAGGTGGAGGATTTCCCTCCAGTACCACCTGGATTTTTGTCCCTGGGATGCACCGGGAGTAAATGTGTTAATACGTTTGAACTTAGATACTCTATCTAATTTATATTTTTCATTATTGTAGACTTTAGTCGTGTTTATCTTGTGATTTTTTTTTCACATTTCCCATCATGACTCTGCAGTAAAATATTATTTAAGAACTATTTAAATTGGACTATCACAGCCTGATCTCTTTAAAGGTAATCTGTTCTCATTTAAAACATTTAAAACTACCCAAACATAATCAGATCTAATAGAAAACAATACACATAAACATAATGTATTGTACCCTGGTTTAAATCAGTTTGATACGTTCTCATCTTTGACCCATCTCCTGAAATTATCCAAACTGAACTGATTTGATCGTGTTTCAGCCAGTTTATTTGAACTAAAGTAATCAGACTATTTAGTTTATTATATAATCTGATTAATAATTCTAAACACATCAAATATATATTAGATAATATATATATCTGCCTTAATTTTACCCTAATTCTATTTATGTAGTTGCCATAAAATGCATATACACTATCAATAGCAACACGTTATAAAATTATCCCAAAATAACATAAAATAAGTTAGTTTGATGCACAAATCTCTTTATTTCTTCTGTATTAAAACTATCTAATCATAAGTGTGCAGTGGGATGCACGTACAGGGGGATGACTGAATGTCAGCAGGGCAGAAGCACCAAACAACCAGTGAAAAGCAGAGGAGGTGGACTTTTTTTTTTTTCTTACATCATATTAACCACAAAGAACCCTTTCTTGGGGCACCTTTTCTCAGTCATGAACATTTCTCTGACCAGTTGGCTTTTTAAAAAAAGAAAAAGGATCTGAACTTCGCGGGAGAGAACACATTTTCTGGAGAGAGCATATTCAGCCTGCGTCTTTAATGAGATCACCTCCTGTTATTTATGTGTGCATGGGTGGGACAGTCGTCTGGATTTTGTCAAGATGCTTTTGCAGATAACTTTACAGCTCAGCCAATGAGATCTCGAGCTCTCACGGGCACAAGTGGAGCCTCCTCTGTTTGTATGCTGCCCTCTGCAGTGGGACTGAGGCTGACCGCTTTAGTTCATCAGGACCAAAATAAGTTAGCTGGTCATGATTTCAGCACAGGGATATGACTTTTTTTTTGTTTTTCTGGCACTTTAAGCTTCACAACCAAGTGTCATCTGGTTCTTTTGCTATTTTGTTTTTGGTATATTTTAAATGTTACACTGAAAAAGTTGAAATTTTGAAACATAAAATGAAAAAACAGCTGAAACTCAAACAGGAAAGGCAGAGAATCAATAACAAGATGGGAAGTCCAGTCTTAGACAAAATGCAAATGAAAAAAAGGATTGACTGAAGACAAAGAGACCAATCAAAACTACACAAATTCAAAGAGAACGAATACCAATTAAAACCAACAAGAAAGCTTAATCAAGCCAAGAAAAAACACAAAATTATACCAAATTCTTTGGTTTTGGGTAGAAAGTCCCTTTCTTTTACGTGAAAAAACAGCCTCTGCTCACTTTGAAGAGAATAATAAGATGGTAAAAAGCTGTCTTGTTCCTCAGGCCTTATTAATCCTCTCAGCTTGGTTCACTGTTCTACTCTTCCTCCCTGGTTCTTTATTTCCATTTTTTAACACACATTTTCCTTTGGTCAGATTCAAAAACACAAGTTTGGTTTAAACTTCTGTAACTCTGTAGCTCATATCTATACCCTTATACTACTATACTGCCACAAGATCAGAAGAAAGGGTCAAGTTTTTGCAAGATAAACATTATAAGGGCTCAATAGATAACAGAGTCTAACAGAGTGTCATTCTGTATAAATTTATGCTTCATTTTTACCATCTGGACACCTTCAACAGTTTGAATCTGCTGGATAAAAGGATAAAAAACACTGAAAATGCAGGGTGTAGAAATGTTCTCGTTGGCATCACAGGTAACGTGTCAAAGTACTTTGATATTGTTTGTTTTCTCATTCTGCTCTGAACATGTTTATTTTTGACACGGTAGCCCAGAATTGATCTTTGTCAGACTCAATCTGATGAAGCCCCATCACACACAGGAACCCATTACAGCACGTCAAGCGTAAAGGGACGGTTTATTAACCTCGTGGAACCCTAAAAATCATTTAAAACATCTGCAATGGGTTTAATAGATAGATATCAGAGGTCAATTTTTATAAAAAGGCTCACCTTCTTTGAATAAAAGTTATTGTTGAGACTTATCGCTCATAACTTTGGAAAATGAGTCAGTTGTGGTTCAAAAGATTGGATTTGAGGCCTTCTTTGGGTGGTTTATAGAGGTCGGTTTGTTTTTTATCAGCTGGTTCCTGACTGTGAGCGCTGATCAAAACAGGAGTTTGACCGTCCGCGTTTTCCAGTAGGTCAGCTGACTGTGAGCTGCAGGCAGAGCCCAGAACACACACAACTTAATTAAATGTCGATCCAGCCAGGATGATCAGCCTGGTGGCAGTTTCAAACAGAGAGCCGGACCCTGTACAACAACAAGAACAACTCACGAGGACCGGAAACTGGCTCTCCTGGGTTGATGTGAAGCCTACTGAATAAAAGAGGCCGTTTTGTAGTATCGGAAGAAGCTAGCATCAGAACTCTGGCTGCAGCCCGGCCGTATCGGCTCCATCTCACAGATCAATTAGATATTAGATGATGTTGGGTCTAATGGATCCCACACCACAGTGGAAAAAGAAATCCTGATCGGGGCAAATAGAGGAGAACTGTCCTGACATCCCTCAGTGGAAAGGCAGTTAAAGAGTTTGAACCGTTTTGGTTTGTTTTTACAGACTCACGCACAGGCAGAGACGATGTGTCCTGGTGGAAAACGGGTCTTAGCATCCTATTTTATTCTTTGGCTTGGTTTGATATTGTTAGTTTGAATTGGCCTTGTTGAATTGTATCGTGTTGGTCCCATGTGATGCTTTTACAGACTTATTAGCTACGCCGGTTCCGTGGCTTTTTAAGACAAATAGCTAACCGGCCAATCACATCCGTGTATTTAGTCATGTAGAGCCGGTCTAGACAAGTTGCTGGAGGTCAAACAGAGTCAGGTCTGCTCCAAGTATTTCAGAAAGTCCTGATCTACTGGTACTTTTTAATGCACAACCTCTCACACCTCTCAGCCACTCCGGCCAGCTCAGAACTGGAGACTAAGACCACAGTTCAAAGAGTCACCAGAACTGGACAGTATAGGACTGGAGGAGCGCTTCCTGATGTGACGAGTTGATTTAAGCTGCCACATTTGGACAGTCGTGTCTGAAACTGCATGAAAGCATGGATCTATATGAGTCCATATTGTTACATCAGCACACAGACCGCTGGTGGTGGTGCGATGGGGGGGGATCTCAGCAGATCTCAGTCCAGTAGAGCAGCTTCAGGATGTGCCGGATGGGAGAGTTTAATCATAGACATGAAGCCGACAGATGTGCAGCAGCTGTGCGATGCCGCCATGTCAATTAGACCAAAAGCTCTGGTAAATGTTTGCAACACCTTGTTGAAAATGTCCCCCGAAGAGTTAGGGCAGTTCTGAAAGCAGATGGGGGCCCAAACTTTTACCAGAAATGTGTGTTTTTAGTCCTAAAAAGTCAGACTCATTGGTCACTCACATTGTTTTAGTTTACTTTTATCTTTAAACTGTGTTTGACTCCAAATTCATTTTGTTTTTTTTCTACTTCCTGTTTTACCCTTAAAGTACGTTGCACATGGATTTGTTTTTCTAACTTTCCCTACCTATGTCTGCTAATCACCTGCTTTCTATTTTAGACCCGGTCATTTATCTGTGAACAATAAAAGTAACTGAAAGTCATGATTCTCTCCATCATGACTCAGATTTACAGTAATCCAGATTCAGACTACACAACACTTGGTTAGATAAGACGGTCTCTGTTAAGTAAAAGATTCCTGCTGTGATTAGACTGAAAGGCTGTTTCCTAAAAGGTTTAAGTAAACTCCTTTTTCCGTTGCGCTCCGGCTTGTAATATTTTATCTGCCAAGTTATTTCTTGTAAGTATAGGCTTTCAGACTCTTCCCAGATACATTTATAAATTGATTCCTGGATTTTTACACATGTTTTGTTTCGGGATTCTGCCTTTGCCAAGACACTCATCTATGAGGTTGCCTCCCTTTTTCTGTTTCCTGGTTTTATCTTCGCTTTGTTGTATAAACCTCACCTTTTCCATTTTTTCCTGGCTGTGTCGAGCATCTTTTTTGTCTTCCATCCAACCCATCAGCCCATCCCGATTCCCGAAAGTCCACTGTATCTGTAGGGTCAGGGCATGAATCTATGTCTTATCTAGTAGAGCATTGTGTAGTCTGAAACCGCGGTGCTGTAAATCTGAGTAATGTTCTGCGAAGTGATGACAGAATGTCTGTGTTGGAGAGTCTGACAGAGAGAAGAATAGCTTGAGTCACGGTATTGTTTGATAAGCATTATTTGAATAAACTGAAATCGACTTTCCCATAAATACTCAGCCACCAGGACACACGCGGCCGTTTAAAAATAACGGGCTTCGGACCGTTCAGACTGTAAGCAAAACATTTCCTCCATCAAGTTGTTTACTGATGGCACAAAATTAAATAAACTATGTCTGCGCTTCAAGCATTTTTCTCATCATTGTTAACTCGAAAGAAATATGATAATTCACTCTCTTATCAGGAGGCAGACTTGTTTTATGAATTTGACTTTTTTCTTCTATTGTAAGAAATGTAAAAGACCCAAATTCAGGCCAAAATTACCTTTTTCTTGTTTGGTGAATGGACAGAAATTAGAAGTGTAGTGTAGTGGCTTCCTTTATTCAGACCATTTTTATTGTAAATGTAAGTTCAACTCCTTCTTGTGGCAGAAACTATTATTACAGAAACAAACATAAATCTTACTTCTTTTTGTTTGCCCACAGGGGCCATAGAGTAAAAAAAAAAAACAATTATAAATAAAATTAAAAAAAAGAACAAAACTTGCAGTTATCAAATCAAATGATGAAACCAACCAAAATTTTCTCACTGGGCATGTCTTTCAGGGGTTTTCTAAGGGAGAGGTAAATGTTCTTTATGTCAACTCTGGGCTTCGGTAGTTTTATAACCTATATACGGTATTAGATAACACCATGTCTTAGGTATTGTACCTCCTTATTGCCCTATGATTCAGGATTAGTTGCTTTTAAGCACACTTGATCAGTTTAAGTCCTTTGACCAGCTTTTGGCTTCATCCTAAGAGCTTGTCTTTTGGTCCCGTCTCCTCCAGGAGCCCAGCACCAAGCGCAGTAAGCCCGTATCCAGGGTCACTTCTCTGGCCAGCCTGCTGCCGCCCGTCAAGACCACGCCGCTGAAGAGGATTGGTCAGACCCTGCAGGTGGGCCACTGCTCTCATGGTTTTTTGTTGTGCCTTATATTTAAAGATGTCAGTTAGGCGGCGCTTTTCTCTTCATAGACCTATACATGATTGTTTTCACATTCATTTGAATGAATTCATCCTTTGTTTGTTTGATGGGTTTGGTTTGAAACCAACTAAGTCTGAATACCTGATGCTTTTCTTCTAAGAAAGGAGGTGCTTAGCACAGCTATGGTTCTCCACTTGGTGAAATCTCCTAAAAGTGAGTTAGAATTTAAAAGATTTAAGCTGCAGACTATTATTGGGATTCTGAGCTCCCATTGGTTGCCTCAGGTGAGATGAGGCTTGAAACTGTTGTTACCCTTCTTCATGAATTTCAAATTCTAATGAAAAATAAATAAATGACCAAATCTTAGCCCTGTGCTCCTGAGGCTAAAATAAAGGCCCGTTTTACTGCAAGCTGCGAAATGGAAGCCTTCTCATCCTGGATGCTGATGTTCCAGATGTGTTCCTAATGGCCTCCATGTCTGCAGCGCTCCATCAGTTTTCGCAACGAGAATCGGCAAGACAGAGCAGCTCCTCCTCCTCCTTACTCCTCCTCCTCCTCCTCCACGATGAAGACGCGGGTCATTTCAGCGACGGTCTCCAACCCCTCGTCCTCCACGACGGCGTCCCGGGTTTCCACGGCGGCGACCCTGACGTCGAAGCGCCGCGACAGCAAGCTGTGGAGCGAGACGTTCGACGTCAGGCTGGGGGCCACGCAGACCCTGAGCCCCAAGGAGATAAAGCGACAGGAGGTGAACGCTTCATCTGCCCTTCGGTCACAAACCCAGCTAAATGCTAACTTAGTCATTCAGAAAACTCCTCCAGACCCCCCTCTCCACAGAGCATCTCCTATCCTAACTCCTCCCCAGACTTCTGTAACCCTCTACTCCTCTTTCTGAGCTTCCCTCTTATGTCCTCCTGTCTCCACTGACTCTGATTGGGGGTTTTCCTCTAGAGAACTTATTGTCATATTAATGAGATCTGGAACATTGTGTCTACTGTGTAAGTCGTTTTGGATAAAAGCGTCTAAATGCAGAAACATAAACATAGTTCGGCGTTATCGTCCCGTCTTCCAATAGCTTTGATCTAACAGAGTTTTTTTCTATTTTATATTCCTGTCCACTGCAGGCTATTTTCGAGTTGGCTCAAGGAGAGCAGGACTTGGTAGAGGATCTTAAACTGGCCAAGAAGGTAAGAAAAAAGCTAAAAAAAGATCATTTTTCCTGAAGAAGAAACGATCCTCTTATATTTCTTGTTCTGTTTTTGTTGTTGTTTTTGCTTCAGTGTGTTGTAATTTTGTGTGTGTTTGTGTGTGTGTGTGCTGCAGGCCTACCATGACCCGATGCTGAAGCTGTCCATCATGACTGAGCAGGAGCTGAACCAGATCTTTGGCACTCTGGAGTCACTGATCCCTTTGCATGAAGGTAGGGCTGCATGCTGGAAATACCTCAAACAAATATCCTCACTCAGAGTCAAACCAGGGCCTGTCTGAACCCCAAGCTTCATAATAAAGCATCCCGTTCCTCCTCAGACCTTCTCAGCCACCTCAGAGACGCCAGGAAACCCGACGGGTCCACAGAAAATGTGGGACACATACTGACGGACTGGGTGAGTGTTTTTTTGTTTTTGTTTGGTTTTTCAATGCAGAATTAGTTGCTGAACGGTGTCAAGATGGCGTCTGTTTCTGTGGCCCCCACAGCTGCCCTGCCTGTCCTCCTACACCCCGTACTGCAGCAACCAGGTGAAAGCCAAGGCCCTGCTGGACCAGAAGAAGCAGGACCGGCGGGTGCAGGACTTCTTGCAGCGCTGCCTCCAGTCGCCGTTCAGCCGCAAGTTGGACCTCTGGAACTTCCTGGACATTCCTCGCAGCCGGCTGGTGAAGTACCCGCTGCTGCTCAGGGAAATCCTCAAGCACACGCCCAACGACCACCCGGACCGGCAGCTGCTGGACGAAGCGGTGAGCAAAACAAACCAACCAGGTCTCCCTCGAAAAAGAGATTTTATCTCAAGGGACTTCCTGGTAAAATAAAGGTTAAATAAATAAATAAATAGATAAACCTTTCCCATCCCGACCCCCACCCACAAAGATGTGAAAACTACCATGTTAAAGACATTCAAAGCATCTTTTTAGTACACTTTTAGTAGTCTCATACCACTGTAGGCTTTAGATCTGAGCAGGATGAGAATCCGTTTGTGTTTGAGTCGTTCTTGTAAGTTTACGGTAACTTATTGTACAGATACATGGCTACACACATGCTAGGTGGTTTTTTAACGAGGCCGGTGCGTCGGCTCCGCAGATGCTGATGGTCCAGAGCGTCGTGGCGGACATCAACAGACAGACCGGAGAGTCAGAGTGTCAGTACTACAAGGATCGCCTCTTATACTCGGAGGACGGACAGAAGGACGAGCTCATCGGTCGGTCCAAGACCCTCAGCTGCCACGGAGAGCTGAAGAACAACAGAGGACTCGTCAGTAGATTATTGCCGTTTCATCTTAATCTTACAGTTCAAATGGAACTACTCGACCTTTAAAGCTGTCACCATTTTCAACCCCTCACTATTTAAATTTGAGAAGATATTGTTTAACACTAGAGGAGGGCTGGTCATTTGGAACGAAATCTGGTCTTTGTTTTATGTCTTTAAGTTGAATGCCGATTCAGACAAAGTCTTTATGTTCTTTAGGCTGAAATATTCAGCTCAGTTTTTAGTCAGTTTCAAAACATTTGGCTGCAAAGTGCAGCTTTTGGCTCAAGATTTAATTACTGCTGTATATTTTCTATATACTATACTATACTATACTATACTATACTATACTACTACTATACTATACTACTATAACTCTTAGTATATGAGTCTGTTACAATGGGGTTTTAAAGGTGACATAAACAGTTATATAACAGAATAATTTACATTTATCATTTTTGTCGTCCATAAATTAAATATTATCTGACTTATTTAACTGTCTTTAAACATTTGTGACCCATAAGCTTTATTGAAAATGCAATTTTTATGGAAATTTAAGGGGGCAAATTGTATCCAATGAGCTTAAGATCCTGCCATGTGAAAGTAACACTAGCATTTGGCGTTTCTTTCTCTGTTCTTCCAGAAGCTCCACGTGTTTCTGTTCCAGGACATCCTGGTCATCACCAGATCCGTCTCCCTGAACAACCAGCCGGTGAGGTACCAGCTCTGCCGCCAGCCCATCCCCATCCGGCAGCTGGACCTGGAGGACCTGTCGGACGGAGAAATGAGAGTGGGCGGCTCCATCCGGGGGGCCTTCAGCAACAACGAGCGAAGTTAGTATACCTCACACGCACAGAAGAGGCTACAAACACCCGAACATTTCCAACACCCCCACATAGAAGGATTTTTTTTTATTTTGAGTCTGTTTACTTTATTTCCTTTGTGTGAACTTGCTACATTCTCTAAATCTGACTAAATCAAGCTTTTATTCCATCAATTTAAGAATATCTGGATTGATTTTTTATGGAGTTATTTCAATGAAGTGTTTGGTTTTATACACATAGTTTTGTATATACAAGACACTCGCTTCACAAATCCAAGATAAAAATATGCAACATTGTGTGTTACATAGAAGTCAGGTTCAAAATCGGAAACCATAAGGTGAACATTTTTCCTCTACTAACCGTCTTGTCTCTGTTTCAATTTCTCCTCCTCATAGCCAAGAACTTCTTCAGGGTTTCGTACCGCGCAGGTGGACAGCTGCAGAGCCACTGCTTCCAGGCCAGCGACGCTTTCAACAAACAGCAGTGGATCAACTGCATCAGAAACGCCAAAGAGGCCGCTGCTCTGACGGGAGGCCCCCCCCCTCAGACGGGCCCGTGTCTGGAGCCGGGGCCGGAGGGGCGGCCGGGTGTGCCTGACGGGGCCGATCAGAGGCTGAGCAGCGATTCGGGGCTCGGGAACGAGAAAGGAATGTGGGGGGAAATGGAGACCGGCCCGGTGTTGAAAGGAGAGGCAGGTTTAGACGAAGGGGAGGATCTTGGTTTGGTCAGGGAGGACAGCGTGATGGAAGAGGCAAACGCCGGGGGGGAGGTGGAGGCAGGTTTGGATGTGTGCGGTGAGACGGGTTTGGGGTTAGATGGGGGGTTAGATGGGGGATTAGATGGGGGGTCACCGGTGGACAGCGAAATCAGTGAGATAAAGACCGCTGAGGGGACGGAGACAAAGCCTGCTGTCTGTGGGCCGATAGAGGCGGATCCAGGAGCCAGAGCAGACATGAGGATGGACGGAGAAGCAGAAACTCGCATCACAGGGGATCCTAACGCCCCCGTTTCCCCCTCCTCTTCACGGCCTCCTAACCAAACCGATGGGGAGGTGGTGGATCACGAGCGGAGGGGCTCCGAGGAACAAGAAGAGGCCGAAATGGACACCGGTGAGACTGACTCGATCCACTGTGAGGAGCTGACCCACAGGTGCTGATGCCTGGACCCAAAACCAAACAGGACCCATAAAAGGATGGAGCCAGTAGACAGTCAAAGTGAACAATCTGCTGTCCTTATCGGCACACGGACCGACTTATTTAAGCCCTCAGGAGTAGACCCAGGAGCAGCCAGCAGCCTCCACACACACAGGCACGTGGTCAGGTGCTTTATCCAAATGAGTTTTCAAGCTTTCCAGTTGGATTTTCTCCTCAAAGGTCCACTCAGGTCAGAAACTTCGTGGCTGAAAGAAACTAAACCAAAGTGACATTTCCAGGTGCGGGGAACGATTTAAAGACACGACACCTCAGTGGATCAAAAACGGATGACAGAAACTCACTTTTTATGTCACAGAAACTAGTTCAGATGTCAGAAAACTGACGTGAACTGCGAGGCATCACAGTTCACAGGAGTTCTCTAAATGAGAAAATGATGCTTTAGCACATGGCGACACAATTCAGAGGGGAATCACACACTTTTCTAGCTGAACCAACTCAGAAATAAACCAAATAAAGATATAAAAATACAAAAACTTTAAAGTTTAAGATTCAAGGTGTAAAGGTTCTATACTGATGATGCAGCTCAGCAGAAAGTCTGAAAACATGCTGCTGAGATTTTTAAGATTTGGTGAAAACTCAATGAAACATTGCTCTAATTCAAACTTTGATCCGCTCGTGTTTGCTGTCTTTTACGGGTCAGTTGAAGAATCATCCTCAGTGCGTCTTCTAACTTCTTCTCCTCCTGAAAACTACTTTTTTTTTTATTTGTCTGTAGCACTGTAGAAAGCAACCCCGTGTCCCAGATCTTTGCAGTCTGTTTGGGGCTCCACAAATGCACTTGAAATTTAAGTGAATCTCGTCTTTTGATCATCTGTGTGTGCAGTTTTTGGCCTCAGCGCTCTGTGACACTGAGGCGCTTCCAGCTGCTGTCAGTGTACCCACAAAGTCTTAAAAGGGGAGCCCACTGTGTTTGTACTGTATGTATGTAAAGTACTGTACATGAAATATATGTTTATATGAACGTTGAAAGAACGTCAGGCATGTTGTCGTTTTGATACCAGCGCAAGATGAGTCGTGGATTAAAAATGGAGCATTAAGACTTTGCTTATTGCAGACGAGGATTGCAGTTGATCAAACCCACCGATTGAAACAAACTCTGAAAAGAAAAAAAAGAGAGGTATTTGCAAAAGAGGTCATGAAATGGCTCTTGGACTTAACCCTTTTCTTTGTTGTGTAAAAATAAAACGGACGATCCTTAGCTGAAGTATTACGTTTTGTGTTGAATATCACTGAACCAAAGAAACCAATAAACTGCATTTGAAAGGATTCTGTCTGAATTAAGCCTCACTGGTGGTCACAAAGAGAACTTTATATGGGAAGACAAAGTGACTGCAGCAAGATGCTCGGCGTGACCATCACGGACCGTAGTCATCAACGACTGTGCAGCACTTTTTTAATATTAACTAGTTAACTATTTATTAATTTATTAATAAATAGTTAAGATTTATTAACTATTAATAAATTATCAATAACAGTTCATATTCATTAACTGTTTATTAACTATTAAAATGTATTAATTTTAACTAATTAACTATCCTGCAATACATACATGCAAGACATACTAAGTAATTGACATTTTCCGACTCTTGGTCTCCAACACAAAACAGGTTAAAGCAAACAACAAAAACTCAGTAATCCAAATAAGACTTGATCACTAACGGCTTTTCTCTTCAAAGATGTATCAAGATAATAATAAATGCTCTCAGTCCACCATAAATTAATCTCCACTGTCCTATAAATCATTACCTACTTTGATAAACTTAGACTAGACTTAGACTTAGACTTCCTTTATTGTCATTGTACAAAAAACACAAGGTGAATCTTGACAACGAAATGTCGATTACTTGGCTACCAGTGTGACAGAGCTAAGACCTTATTCCTACTTAATAAATATATTTTCTATAACTAAGAGCTAGATATATACAGGGTAAGAGTATATATATACACATTATTGCACAGAGTTATTACAAAAGAAACATCAATGAATATTGCACTGAGTTGATTGCAAAAAGAAACAATTGAGTTGAAGACAAAGCTAAACTAAGGTGCGTGCATTGTCCATAAAATATTGATTGGTAAATGTGAATTGTGAAAAAATGTTTTTTTCAGGGGGGAAATGTTATGAAATGCTCCAAAGAAGTAATTAAAAATAGTCAATGGACACAATGTATGGTTGGTTTAATTTCTGGTGCTTGTTTTTATGCTTGTGTTTATGCCGTTTTCTGAATGAATGAGTGGGAACTGTAGTAGACACACGTGTCCAGCAGAGGGCGGTATAGCAGCATTTATGGAGCCCGCCGCAGCCGAGTCTCCCTGAAGAAGATCCGGGCTCGCAGGAAGCATGGCGCGGGCTGTGTGCTGGTTCGCTGTCCAGCTCCGCGGGATCAGGAGGTAACAGCGGTGTCATCGCCCAGAAGCGGTGGAGGACGGACCTTTCGGAGGCGACCCGTCACTTTGGTCGAGAATCGCACAATGGACGACATCCTTTTCAGGAGGGAGGCTTGTCGCCCGAGAAGAGAGTCTGCCGCCGCGGACATTGGAGCTAACGCTAGCGCTCAAGATGGCGAGGTGGTCGAGCTGAGCCCAGCCCGAGAAACTCACCCGTCTGCGGGCAGAGGGAGTTCTGCTGGGAGGAGGATGGAGCGGAGGAACTCGACTCCTCCGCAGGTCCACCAGAGGCATATGCCAATGGAGCCCAAGAAGTTTCACATACCGAGGAAGACTAAAGAAAAGAAAGGTCGGTTGAGTTAGCTTATAGTTTTTTATTTTATTTGTACAGTTATTTTAAAAATGCTGAATTTTAAGATGGAACGTTACTGTTGAAGGCTAGGAGTTCAATTATCGGACAACTGGAAATTCATTCTTTGACATCTCAGATTTCTTCATGTTAGCAAAGCTACAGAGGACAACAACACACATATTTACAAACGTACAAGCGAAAAACATATAACTGGCAGATACATGAATGATAATAAGATTTAGTTTTTCCAGGCGCCTTGTTGAAGATTGAGTGTTTCAGATGTAGCGGCAAACGCTGGTCCCAATGCTAATAGCTAGCAGTTGCTAGCATGAATTACTTGCTTGTAAATTATCACACAGCGTCTGTATTCACTTAGTAACAAACTATGGATTATTGTTCTGTGATGGAAAGTCTTTGTAGGGTGATTTCTGACTGTAATTCTGGTATTCAGCAGATTGTTGATGCTTACTTCCGTTAACAAGCGTCTAAAGTCAGGTAACCGCCTCCATGTTTACGTTTCAGTCTGAAGAGCATGTCGGTCCCCACATGTACATAATGTGTACTGGACAGTTTAAAATGGTTTTAAATGATTGTTTTGTCTCTTTTAATAATCTGGGACTGTAGCAGATGATCCATGTTAATAAATCCGATGCTCTTGCTGGGCGTAGCTGATAAACTTGTTAAACTACTCGTAAATTGTTGGCATGTTGAGGTTAAATTTGAAGGAATTTGGGATAATTTCTTTAGTTAATCTGAGCCCAAAGTTGTCTCTTACCTCAGTATAATTTTCTGCTATGCCTAACCCCTGTCAACATCTGACGTTTAGCTTGACAGCTCCCGTTTCATAGACATGAAACACAGCATTCCTCCATTGAACTTGTCTTCCATCTGTCTGCTGTATGGGGCTGTCATGATCATTAAGTCTAGATTGATTATGTGTTGTCTTGAATATCAAGTTTTCTTTGACTTCTTTTCTGGTCTGGTTCAACAAAATAGGAAGGATGGTGTTTACATTTGATTAAACAATCAAGAAGCGGGTGCACCTATATATCTTATTCAGATCACTTGTGACAGGATGTGAGTTTGAGATGTGTAGAGCGTTGGCAGCAGGAAGGCTCAAAAGACCCGAGGTGGATTTATGGAATATACGTCTGAAGAGCTCAGGATTGTTGAAAAGCTGTTTGGGTAACTCCCACTTTTAGAAAGATCAAAACAAAAACATCACATTTTTACCCCCCACTTTCCCAGGATTTCTATAGATCCTTTAGTTTCCTATTAATGGAAGGCTTTAAATCTAACTTTAAATGTGATCTAATGTCTTTTTTGGAAATACCTTCGTCAATCAGATTTTTGTACCTGCTCAGACCAATTCTGGCTCAAACTGAAACACACGCCAAGATTATGTCCTGATCTCACAATCAGAAGTTCCCTCCTCTGTGCAAATATGTGCAGCTTCTCCCTAAAACCATTTTCTCTGTATTGCACTCAAATATCCAATTCTTCAGTTAGGGTTAGGTTAGGTTTTTTTATTTTAGTCCCCTCTGTGTTTCAAGTCCTCCTTGGATTGAAACAATTTGTTCTGCATTTGTTGTAAAATAAACCCATCAAACCTTTGACAGCCGAGGAAAGGTCAGATATTATGCTGCCGATTACTAGCTAGTGAACCATATCACTAACCAGGAAGTAACAAGGAAGCTTAAGTAGGTATATGTTTTAATGAGGCTTTGGTTTCATGAATTGGATTTTTTTTTTTTTACCATGCAGCAGATGTGCAGGTCATAAAAAAACAATTGAAATAAAAGCAACTATAATAATTTCTTTAGGTCCGTGACTGCTGCTTAAACAGCTCGAATCCCAACTCCGTATGATGTCAGTCAGGGGTTGGTGTAGTTTCCTACTTCATCAGGGCAGCAGCAAGTACGTTTTCTGGTTTGTTTTTTCAATATCGTTAAAAATAATATGCTAATGCTGATGTTTTGAGTTGTCACCATAAAAAGAAGAGCCCTCGGTATGCGATAATGAGTGTGTGGTGTGCAGCGTTGTTGCCGTGCGCAGCACCTGCCAAGTTCAGTTAACCATTAATCATCGGACAAGACTGAACTAAAAAGGGCAAACCCACAACAAAGTTCTGCTGATTGTGTTAGTTAATGCCCTTCCTGTCATGTTGTTGTCAAAGGAGAAGTCTCCTAAGCCTTCAGAAGAAGCCTGAGTGCACTGATAAGCACCACCGAAAGGTCCACAATGGAGTCCTGAAAATGGGGAATCCTGCTCCCAAACAGAAAAAAACAAACATCTGCTTCATTATGGCCGTTTGCCACTACACCGTGGAGCTGTTGTGTATGGCTTTGCAACCAAATCCACAGTGTTATCAGTGCCTGATGTTCAGCAAATGCCTCTCTGTCATTTAAAGGTTAGAAGTAAACGGGTTGGGCCACATATTTCTCCCGCAGGTGGTTTCCACAGGCGGATATAAACCGCACAAAAACCCGCAGAAATGCAAGCTGTGACTGTCTGATAGGGTTAAGACAGAGGAGGGAATGAAGATTAATCCTGTTTTTCATAACAGTTTTCGCTGGCATTTACACTTTATTTCAGATCAAATGCGCACATCACCAGTTTTAACAGATGCAATCATTTTAAATGTTTGGACAGTGTTGTGACTGGTACAGGGATTTTATTTCATATTGAGTATATTGGATGGTTCCCAGAGAAAATGTACTTCTTACTTTTGTAATTTCCTTTTGACTTTATTCTGATCTACATAGCAAAACAGAAGCACACTGGATACTTTCAGCTTGATTGTTGCTGACGTTTGTTTGGGCTTCAAATCTTTGATGACGTTCCATTTCTGCCTCAATGCATTTGCATCTCAAGGCAAATTTTTCACGTGTTTTTACAAACGCTTCTAGATTTAGTGATCAAATTTATTTTGCTGCTTTCATGCCCTTGAAGGCTAAATGGTTTGAAAGAATGACCCAAAATGGTTTAGAAACTCAAATTATTCCGAAAAAGTTATCACACAGTCGTCGCTACCTATAAGCTCTCATTGTAATTTTAGCTCTTTGTTCTTTAAAGAGCCTTGTTTTGCTTCAGACTTGTTAAAAGTTTTTAAATCTCCAGTGTTTTCAGGTAAGCGTAATTAGGGACTTCATACTTTTGGAATAAAACATTGCTTATTTCTTTATTTCTACGGTGTAAATTGGTTTAAAAAAAAACATGCTATGAGTGATAACAGGTAAAGTTGAGCCTGTGTTGCATCATGAGCGTAGACAGAGCAGCAGGTTGCGCACACACACACACACACACAGACACACACACACACCACCTGTGAGGAGTGTTATGCCCCCTCTGAGCCCAGAAGAAGACGCCTGCTGCAGCGTTTGTCATCTCCTGAGAATTTTGTGCCGAGCACACTGAATGCTCATTCATTCAGGCTAAAAGCAACACAAAAGACATGCAGCGCTTTTCCCATTCCCATCAAACAGGAATGAGACTTTTAAAAAGTCGACCCATTTGATGAGCGTTGTTGTCCAGTGGATTTTTAGAAAAAAGTTTAACATTGTTTCTTCACAAGCCTCAAACATGGAAGAGTGTCTCAGTCATTTTTACCCCCAGCTGGGCTTCACTTATGTAAAATGTTCAAGTGTTTTGACATAAAATATGGTATGTTTTTAAGAAGCTATATCCCATATAGACCTGATCTATGGTGGTTGTGAGAAGCATTTTTCCCCCCAGTACTGTGGTGCACATGTAATAAGAGCTAATGTCAGGAAACGCCTTACAGAAACCAGAAATGATGACAAAACTTTGCACAGGTGATGTCCACATGTTGAGGTTTCGGTCCACTGCAGCACATTTTCAACCCAAAAAATTGTATTTACGTGTTTTCTTTTTTCTGTGTTTAATGATGAATTTAGTGACGAATCCTGACTAAGTACTGAGATCGAGATGGTTTCCATCCACAGAGAGAAACGCTTAGCTCTGACGCGTCTCCGTTGTTGTTCTTTCAGCCCTCTTTCAGCACGTTTCCATGGAGTCCAGGGAGTACGAAGACATGAAGACCGTCCTGACCTCCAGCTTCATCGACACCAACTCGGCCAGCTGCTTTACCTACTCCAAACCTCGCCTTGTGCACAGCGAGCCGCTGGAGAAGGAGGTGAGTGGGAGCAGGTTCTGGAAGCGCGCCCCCACCTGAGGTCCGGTCAGACTCTCATCTGTGCGTCTGCGTTTCAGTTTGTGGAGAAGAGGAAGGAGATGAAGTCCGAGGGGAGAACAGAGAAGGAGCTTGAGGAGAGCTACTGTTTCCTGTTGGCTAACACCGCAGAGGTAAGGTCGCCCACTGACGTCTCGGTGGGATCCGGACAATTCATGCAGTAGTTTTCCAGCACTTTGTTTTATTTTCATTTTTATTCTATGACAGACTTTCTTTCTCCTAGTCAATCAACTTGACAGTTGTCAATATCCCTGATGTGAAAAATGCGAATATAAGATCAAATCCCAGCATGACTGAATGCATGTAGGACATAAATGATATGATTTCCTCCAACAAAAAACCAACAGCTGAAACATGTTTGATGTCCTTCGTGTCTGGTCACATGTTTTTATTTGACTTTTTCTCTCTTTTATTCTTGTAGCTGCCTTTCCTCTGCGAGAAGGGGCTGGTTGTGGGTCACAGCAGGATCACGGTGCTGGGAGACCCCAACAAAGGTGATTTATGAGATTATTTCAGAGCAGGCCACAAAGCGCTTCGCCATTCATGTTCACAGGCTGCTGTCAACGTAGTAAAAAAGACACAAACAGTGCACATGGTGCTGTAAACCAAACCATTAATGTGCACACAGAAGTGCTTTTGGGATGAGAAGGAACCTCTGGCGGTCGTTGATCTTCTGGGTGTGTGTTTCTATTTGTGTTGCCAGGAGTTTATCTGTCCAGGTATTCGGACTTGCTGCAGATGAACCCCTTAACGCCGGGGACCACGGGGGAGATAATCATCTTTAAAGTGATGAAGGTAGATGAACTGCTGCTTTCCAACAGTCGAGTTTGACATTTTTAAGATTAACCGTTGTCAGACTCTACAGCTACAGATTTCTCTTTGTTGTTTTTTCTCGATAGAATAATAATAGGAGAAAAATCAGATTATTTAGTGGCATTTTATCTGGTTTCTGGTTTCAGGGTAAAGTTAAAAGCATCTATGAAAACATCAAGAATCTCATGGACCCCACGCCCCGCTTCGACAGCCACATTTCCAAAAACGCCAGCAAAGTCACCTCGCTCACGTGCTACCGCGCCTTCGAACTCACACAGGTAAGAAAAGGGTGCTCTTTGGGCTCCGGTTCAAGCCGGAGTTCTTTTAAATATTGCAAAAAAGGGAGCAGACATTTCTGCAAGCTGTAACAAAGACTGCGTTTGATGCAGCTTCGGATACTATTTTCATACTGATTTTGTGAACAGAATTGCAGTTCTGTCTAATATTTCCTTTGCTTTTCATGGAAATTGATAGATATTTGTGGCTGGATATGATCTTTTATATGCTGTTTGACACAAATTATGTATTTTGTTTAAAAAGCAGCCTCAGCTGAATGGGAACTCAGTGAAAAGACTTTTTCCAGAATGACTTGTGTTGCTGCTTATCTGTTGAGATCGTTTCGGTCTGTTCTGCTTTGCTTTTGCGGCATAAATTGAATTTCTGCCCCAGAAATTGAGCCCTTGAGGCTCAACCGAAAGAGTCGCTTTTTTCTCCTCCGCCCAAAAGAGTTAACCCCAACCCGTGACGCACTTTGTCTCCCAGCAATACTTCTACGAGTACTTCTTCGACGAGCTGCGGCAGCGGCCGCGCCAGGCGTGTCCCTACGCCGTGGTTTCCTTCCAGGTCAAAGGGAAGGACGCTCAAATCACCAGCAAACCTCTTGCTCCCATCAGGTAAGCAGAGCTGGCGCGTTTGAAATGGGATTTAGTTATTTCAGCGTATCATAATCACATACAGCAGAACCTATACATACGAATTTAACTCGTTCCAGGACCGACTTCGTATGTTGAAATATTCGTATTTTGGTTCAAATATTCCCATAAGAATACACTGTAATTCAGCTAATTCGTTCCACAGCCCAAAAACCAACAATAACTCCTTAATAAATATTGCAGATAATTACACATAACAATAAAACAAATTCATTATATGATAGAGATTTAAAAAGAAATAAATTCTAAAGAAATAATCAATAAAAAAGGGTTTTTATTGGCACCTCAGAGACTGAAGAACGGAGGCATAGGTGGAGACTAAGATACAGGACATACCCTCACTTTCACTACGTGAACTTTAAACCAACTTAGCTAATTTATTTTTCTTACATTTTTATATTGATTTTTTTTGTTATGAATTACTTCGGGCGTCGAGTCGAATATTTGATCGAATTTCACTTCGTATGTTGGAAAATTCGTATGTTTAGGAAATAGTAAGTAGAGGTTCTGCTGTATCCAGAAACGCAGCTCAAACCCTGACTGGGTGTTAAATGTGGAGCATCTCAACTGGAAAGTTTTACTACACTCAATTTTAGTTTCTATTCTTTTTTAAATAGCGTGTTCTATCAAATGTATTTGAAGTAAGACGGCTCAGTGTAAAGTGAAGCCGGGTGTGTGTATGCTCTAAAAAAAAAAAACTGAGCTCTCCTCTATTTGCTGGACAGGTTAAACAGTCAGTCAACGGAAAGCAGTAAAGGTAAGAAGGCACATGCGTTTTCTGACAGTTGTCCACCTGATCCCCGTTTAGAGCCTCGGTAAAAGGTCCCCTCACACCACGAAACGTTGATTCACTCTGTACTGTCCATCAGGTTGTGCTGAGTTCACCGTGTGGACCGGAGATTTGGTGAAAGAGAAGCGGGTTCTCTTCCAGATCTGCCTTCGCTCCAGCTCTTGTCCCTTTCTGCCTCACAGGCTGTGAGTAGTTTACAGAGGTTCACAGTTTCATCTCTCAGCTTTTGTGAGAGTCTTTGAGTCTGATGAGAATCAGCCAAAGCAAATTTGTTTTTCCAAATCGTCTTCCAGTTTATACGCAACCTTTTTTCTGTCAGGTTCAGACCCCCAGAAATGTGGTCAGATGACCAGCTGAATGAACATAAAGGGATTATTGATTTTGAAGGATTTAGTAGAAACAAAAGAGAGGCACTAAAAGGCGATCGGTTAAATCCGGGCGATGTGTTTTCTCTGAATGAACTGAAATAAGATGCGGTCACAGGAAATGGGCCACAGCATCACAAAGGTAAAAAGGTGAGATAAGAGATGGATGAAGCAGGTAATCTGTGAGTTACTGTTTGAGGTTGAAGAAAAGTTGGCGGAAAATAAATATTTTTATTGTATTTTCATTCAGCAGAAAGTTTCCTCTCACTTTTTATCCACAGAGCTTTGAATGAACTTTAATCAATAACTTTATCTCCATAGTTCTAAACAGATTAGTTTGTTGAACCATTTACACACAAGTTTAACTCAAAAGAGTGTTCCCTCAATTTCTTAAAGGATTTGCTTTTGTCTCCTTTAGACCAGAGAAGTTAGAAATCGGGCATCCAATGAGGCTCGACCAAGTGACCAAGCTCCTCCCCTCTGGCCTGTTCTCCTACAATATCTACAAAGGCAGCCAAGAAGGTGAGCACCCCTTTTGGGATGTTGCATTTGGGGACACTTTTGGAATAAAGTTGCAGATGTCAGCGGCTTTGTGTTTTAAAAAAAAAAAAGGAAATTCACATGGATTGAGTCAGTTCAGGAGCTGAAAAGCTGTGGCCTGGCTTTGTGTGAGTGTGTGCTTTTGTGTGCCTCTGTGTGCAGTTGTGACTGAGGGCCACTGCAGCAGCCTGCTGGAGGTGACCGACAGAAACAGGTCCATGACCAGTGTGACCAAACTGCTGCAGGAGCTGGAGATGAACGGAGCGGTGGGTTCTCCCTTCAACTCTTTAGCCTGACCCGCCGTCGTTCCCTTTATAATATAAACATTACGCTTCCAGTTACTCCTTGAGGTTTTTTAGAGTAGATTAGGTACAAAAAGGTGGTTTGAAGAAGTGTTCGCATGTTCCTGTATGTTCTGCTGCGTTCCTTGAGCATGTTTACAAGATGATTATTTATTTATTGTTTCAGTGCAACCAATAAATGTAAGTGTCTTTATAAATTAAGCTTATTAAAAAAATAGAAGATATCTAAACATGCTGGAAAGAAATGCATACTGTACATCATATTTTATGAAGGCTAGATTATGTGACCTTCTTTCAATCTGAGACAAGTCTTTGTTTTTACATGGAAAGAAAGTTGTAGAGTTGAATTGGTTTTATGCCTCTGATGTCTTCTCTTCAGGTTCTGGTGACTCCACTTTCTGATAGAGGCTTCCTCTTCCTGCTGTCCAGCGTTCAGATGGCAACACCTGCTGGTATGACGAATACGATCCACTTGAAATTTATGAATTCATTGAGACATCCAGTTTAGATCATAATAAACAACAAGGCCAGTTTACCTCTGATATGTTTATTCTAACATGACACCTCCAGCATGACAGAATAAGTGTTCACTGATGTTTGTTCTCATCATGACAGCACACAATGTGCAGCAATATACACATTTTGCAAATAATCTAAATAATTTGAAAATGTGTGTTTTAAAAAACATCTTAATTATTGTATTAATGATTATATGACGCCTTGTGGATTCTCCACAAAGTGTAATTGTTCCTTTAGTACACATATATAGTTTATAGTGGGATCGTAAATTAACAAAGTAAAATATTTATTTAACAGATTTTTTTTTGTTAGATATCTGTAAATATATATATTTTTTGTTTCTTATGGCCACAATAGTGTGTGCTCTGATTGTGATGGAAGTAGTGTGTTTAAAACCAAGATGCTTTTAAATGGTTAAAAGTTATAAAAAGAGATTCATTATAGCATCTTTCAAATCTTCAAAAGATTGCAATAAAAAAAACCCCAGAAGATTTGAGTTAGTTTGTTTGTTTTTTGGATGCATAAAGAGTAAAAATGTGGTTGCTGCTTGTGTTTTCAGAGCGAGGAGAGACCTGGAGGAGGTGTCTCCAGGCCTTGTTTGTTTTTCCTGAGACCAGAGATGTGGCCAGATGTGGTGAGTAACACGGGGGTGGGCGGGTTTGTCTGAGGATGTGAGTCGTTCATCTGAACGGATGGCAGAGCAGCTCTTCATTAACTGGTGTCTAAAGCAGAGCCAGAAAAACCTGGGGATATTTCCCCAGTTGTAGCATCTACCCACTGGCTTTCTGTCCATTGTCGAGTAGATTTTGATATTTTATTTGAAAGCTTATTCTTTATAGTTTGAAACAAGCCGGCCTCGCCTTTTACACATTTGTCCTGTCTTAGTTAAGCACAAAGACAGGACAAATAAAATATCCCTGTTGTCCTGGGGCTCCAGATTAAATATTTCCCTAGTTGTTCCCTTTGATGCGGCTTGTAAAACCTTGACTACTCATTTGCAGCCACTGGCCTTTAAATATTAGCTACTACATTCTGTTTTATCTGTGTGTTCTACAATCCTTTTTTTTCTTTAAAGGACTGTGGGCAGCTTTGTTGTTTTATTAAATACATTTGACCTTAACTCGGATGTTTAAATGTTGCTGGCTAGCATAGATACTCCATCTCATTTATCCCCACAGAGTAAAAGTTGCTCATGTGGCCAACTCCAACTGATCAGCGGTGTTGCTCCATTATTCGGACAGCCCAGAATTTGTTTTCTGGCTGGTTATTTGCTTTACAAATTTCTTTGAGCCCAGCCCCGGAGAGAGTTTGTAAATGAGCTGCATTTGTTCCAACTTTAGCTGGAGCTCTTTAGAATAAAGTCAGAACATTTTAGAAAACAGTGATCTGCGTTTTCGTCAAAGTATTTTCATAAAAGATACAGATAATGTAGATGAATATATATATATATATATATATATATATATATATAAATATGTTTATATATGAACATATAATAAACATTTTTTTCAAAGATATTTTATAAATATAACAATTTTTTAAGCGTCAACACCGTACTCTAACCCTTTTTCTGTGTAATAATTACTTTTGCATTAAAATTTCCCTCAAACAAAAACATTAATTAATTATTTGTCCAATGAAATTCAGAATTCTTTTTTTACTGTGTTTTTTGTACTGTGTTCTAAAGGTTGATGCATAAATAATGTTTACTACGCAGTGTTATTAGGTTATAATACCCAGTGTGAAGTTCACACTGAGGCTGTGGTTGGAGCTGATTATTGATCTCGTTTTCTCTGGGATGTCCCTGATGTAGCAGCGAGGCGTCCCTCCCTCTCCCATGACTCTTGGACGCCCGGCGGCCCGGTGATGCTGCGGCTGGCCGAGTTCATCCCAGCGCTGCACCACGCTCTGGTCAAAGCTCGGGCCAGCCCCCCTCCTAAGCTCTCCCTGGGTGTGGAGCTCCAGACACGGGAATACCTCAACGGCTTGAAAGACGGCAGCGTACGGCGAGCGTCCGGAGCAACTTCCCCCACCTCGAGGCCTCCGGCTGATCACGTCTTCTGCTTCTCAGGTGCGGCAGTACCCCATGACGGAGTACGACTCCAAACCGGACGAGCAGGCCCAGCTCTTTTCCCCTCCGAAGCACCATCGAGGCAACATGGACAGCTACCTGCTCTCCTACCTGTCCAGTCCCACCTTCTACCTGCTGTCGGTGGCCCGGGCCAAGGAGGTGGTGGAGGCCCACTGCGGTCCGGAGCCACCTCAGGAGCTCAGGCCCAGGAACCGGGGGGGAAGCCAGAATGAGACTCCAGACAACAGAGCGAAGCCCTCCAGCGACCAAAAGGTGACAAACAGTCGTAAGCTTTTGGGGCGATCGACTCTCCTCCCGTACACCTTCTCAGATCAGTGAACTGGTGTGTTTGTCTTTGCTGCTTAGATCCAGCAGCTGCTGGATCTCATTTTGACCTCCAAGAGGAATGCAGAAAACGATTTGGGGAGAGAAGAAGGGGAGGGGCCGAAGGCGCCGGACAGGAAGAGGAAGATGGAGCAGGAGACGGCAGAGCGGGCGCTGAAATACCTCAGAGCATCGCAGGGACACCGACGGCCAGGTGAGACGGCAGAGATCCCCAGAGGCTCCGTGTTCACTTCTCTCAAAGCTGTTCCACAGCCCAACGCAGGACTGCGTGCCACAGGTTGCTAACTGTTTTTCCTCTCTGGTTCCTAGCTGAGGGAAACAAAGTCCCGCCAAAGCATAGTCCCCCCTCAGCGCCTGTCTCCCTCGCCTCGGTGATGGACTCGTTTGGTTTGAAGGATTTGGATCTGAAGGAAGACGGGTCTGAGCTGACGGCCACGCTGATCCGGCAGCTGACAGGTGAGCGGATGAACATTTATCTCCTTTCAGAGCTTATTGACCTCACTGTGGCTTTTGCTCTAATCTAGCTTCTCATCCTTTTTCTGTCTGAGAGCAGATAACTGTATTTTTCTCTGAATCCATTTTAACATTGTAGGATATGAATAGAAAAGAATCCTCTATTATGACAAAAGAGGCCAGTTTTGAGTCTGAGACAAAAATGTCACGGGGTTATTAGAAAGAAAATTCTTTGACAGGCATCGCTTTCCCCACCGTGTCACCAGATAAATCCATCAGGACAAAATAAACGTATTTTTCCACTATTCTGCCACATAGGAGGTATAAATAATCCTATGTGCCACTCTGTGCTCATTTTCCTCCTTGCTGCACAAACAAAACTGCAACTCCAACAAATTTTCTTATTTTCTCTGCCCAAACCTCAGGACTCATCCAGGCGGCCAATCAGAATCTTTGTGAGGCCAAAGAGGAGAAACTGATGGACTCGAGTCCCTTCGGTAAACTGGCCACAAAGCTGGGCCTGCCCACCAACTGTGACATTGACCTACGGAAGCAAGAGGAGCTGGAGGTAACCTGCTTTTGGTTTAAAATACTTTGAACGAAAAGGAAACGCATGGAAGATAGTTTTATACCTCCACTCTACAACCTTTATTACTGATGAAAGATATTTTCACGATAATAGTTAAACAATAACTCAGTGGGTGTTACCTGGGAAGAGGTTTGATTAAACACTGAAGGCATGATGACACTGTAGAAAGAAAAAAGAAATATATATATTGAAGATTATATTTGATTACTATCCAAAATGATCAAATTTATTATATTATTGTTGATATTATTAGCAAAAGTGAAAATATTGAGTTTTCTAAAAAATATTCAGACACTGCACAAAGTATAAACTGTTTTTAGTAACTGAACCTCCCATACAGCCTGCTCCATGTAATTAAATGAGGCCTGTCCCTGTATAACCTGTGTGTTTGTCTGTGTGTGTGTGTAACCTGTATGTGTGTCTGTCTGTGTGTGTGTGTGTGTGAAGGAGCAGACGGCTGGAAGCATCAGTAGTTTGGAGGGATTCAGTCCTGGTTCACAAAGCGGGGACGCGGGTCAACACGGAGCAGCAGGCAGGAGAGGAGGGGGGCTATGGAGGAGAGCTGAGGCTAATGAAGAGCCGGAGGAGGAGTGGGAGATCCCGTGGGTCCTCATCCCCATAACAGGTCTGCTAACCTCCTCCACATCCGAGCACAGCGTGGACAGCTGTGTCACAAGAGTTCTTTCTCTGTCTGTAGTCTTTGTATGTTTTTCACTCGTGTGTATACAAACCTCAAAGGGAAACTATTGAAACGAAGGGGAGATATAGGGTTTATGTCCTGACATGAAAGGACTTACTTATTTACCGTGTGTCAGAGATCCAGAATTTAGAAGGGGTGAGATATTTAATCCAGAAGCCGCGCTAACATCAGAGCTCTGTCGCACTCCTGCAGGTCTGTGCTCAGAGAGGTACTCCCAGAGAGACAAGAACATCCCCCTGGACCCCCGTTTCCAGCACCTCGCCGTGGCAACAGCCATCTCCACAACGACCAAGCCTCTGAGGAAAAGCCCCACCTTGTCTCCTGAGCCCAGTCCTCCTCCCTCCCCGTATCAGTTTCCATTCCCCGAGGGCTGTCTTCTTCCCTCCCCCTCCCAGTGCCCGTCACCTGACCCCAGCCCACCCCTTTCACCCTCCCAGTGTCCATCTCCTGAGCCTAGCCCCCCCCCTTCCCCGTCTCAGTGCCCGTCCCCGGAGCCCAGCCCAGCCCCGTCGCCCTCCCGGTCCCCGTCCCGACAGCTCGCCCCCCCCACCTCCTCCGCTCAGCGTTTGTTACCTGAGACCAGCGCTCTTCCGTCACTCCCCCGGTCTCTGGAGCTAAACCAGCTCGACCCACGCAACAGAAACCACAGCGGTGCTAATGAGCATCAGTTGGTCTCCCCGGCCCTCAGGGAGTTTCCAGGTAATCAGCAACCCTCTCAGTCTGTTCATTTTCCTGCGTAATCCCATCTGCTTATTTGCCTCTGTCATTCAACGCTAGATCAAAAAGAAAAATCTCCTGATGATTTTTTTTCAATTAAAACTGTCAATGGAGAGGAAATTAGCTTTAGAACCTTCCGTTCAAGTCTCCACTGTTGGGTTTAGCTTGTTTGTCGGCTGCTCTCTGCTCTTCGATACGAGTTACTCGACAGCAGGCAGGAGTTCTGTGGTGGAAATGTTCATTTTCAAGGAGGGACAAAAGTCTTTTCTGGAGAGGGCGTCAGATCGTAGCTTTACCGATGTACCCATATGCTCCGACCACCTGAGAGCTCGACCTAACAGTCACAGTTGACTCTAACCTGATTATAGCTAATAATTAGAGCTTTTCTTACCCGGCAAAGCAAATTTGAAATCATCACATCAACTGCAAACATAACAGCTGCTTCAGTCGTGTGTAATGTGAGGCCTGTCTAACACAATATGTCTCCTTTTAGGAATTCCCAGTCAAACAAAGAGACAGGATCCCGTTGTGGGCACCTCTGTCCATCCATCTAAGCCTCCAGCTGCAGAACAGAGGACGAGACCCTCATCAGCCCCCACCGAAAGACTAAAGGAGGCTGATGGACAAGCGGTGCTGGACAGGCGTCTGAGGGAGGGCAGAGAGGCCGAGCGCAGGCGGGCCGAGGCCGATGAGGAGCGGGACGATCTGGTGATCGTGTTATCCAGTGACAGCGACCAAAAGGAGGAGGAGAACGAGCCGGAGGAGGGCGTCCCGCTCGCCCCCCCCCCGGCCGGCTCGGCCCCCTGTCCTCGCAGAGACATCGACAGCATCGTGGACAAACACCTGGGAGACTTTTCCTGCGAGCTGCAGCGCCTCCTGCAGGAGGAGAGCGTCCTCTACAGCCGCCCGCAGCCCCCCCCCGCCCCCCCCGCCACCCCAGAGCCCCAGCACGCGCTCCCGTACACACCCGTGTCCCAGTTCTCCCAGTACGTCTCCTTCTACAACGCCAGCCCCTCCGTCCAGGACTACGTGAGCTCTCTGCAGGCCAGCATCCGCAGGCTGCTGGCCGGGCTGGACGCCCAACGGCCGGACGCCCAACGGCCGGACGCCGACGCCTCGCTGGCCAACTCCGTGAGCGACTTTGTGGCCAGCGTCCGAGCGGCGAACGGCGGCGCGGGGCGAGAGGAGGAGGCGTCCGCCGGCCGCACGCCGTCAGCCGCCGCAGGAGGCTGGAGGAGCTCGCCAACCCCGCACACCACATTCAGCACTCCTACCTCCACGCCCGGCTCCGCCCACCCGCCGCCCGGCAGCTCGGAGCTCGGGGCCACGCCCCTCCCCGCGTCCGACCCCCCGCCCGTCCACCCGGCGGCCGGCCTGAGCTCCGCCCCCGAGTCCGCCGCCAGCCCCGGGCCCTCGGCCACCGCCCTCAACTCCGTCATCAACCAGCTGGAGCCCGACGTGCTCAACAACCTGGCGGAGATCATGAAGGACATCAAGAAGAAGTCGCCGCAGTTTTACATCCACTGCACCGAGCCGGGAGACCGGGTCTGCGAGGAGGTCAAGGTACGGGGACGGGCCGCTCCCCCGGACCCCCCCAGAAAAAGAGCAAAGCAGCAGCCGCTAACGCGCCGTGTGTGTTTCAGGAACACCTGCTGAGGCTGGGCAACGTGCAGCAGAGCCCCGAGGAGTTCCTCCTGCAGGACGCCTCCGACAACGGGCTCCTGGTCATCATCAAGAACAAGGACGTAGCCGGACACGTGCACCAGGTATTTATGTTTATGTTTATGTCTATGCATTTGGCAGACGCTTTTATCCAAAGTGACTTACAGAGTAGACACAATATTACATTTCTCATCACTATGACGATAAGCTATACAGAGGAGAAACACTGATCAGAGTCAGTGGTGAGATAGAGATAGAGGTAGAGGGACTACAGAAGGAGTTGTGGGGGGGGGGTAGAAGTAGGATTAGGATATTTAACCCTCTGCTGCTCCCCACTGGTTCATGTCCCCACCGGCCAGCCAAAGTGAGCCTGTGTGTGTGTGTGTGTGTGTGTGTGTGTCAGATCCCTGGCCTCGTGGCCCTGAAGCGGCACCCCTCGGTGGTGTTTGTGGGCGTGGACTCGCCGGACGACGTCAGGAACAGCAGCTGCATCGAGCTGTTTGTGTCCGGGGGCTGCGTGCTCTCCGACGAGCTGCTGCTCAGCCCCGGCGCCGTCAGCCTCGGTGAGTGCGTCCGGCCGCCACCGCCGGCGTCCGGCCGCCACCGCCGGCGTCTGGCCGCAGGCCGCCGGGCAGACGTGTAACGGCGCCTTTGCTCCGCAGAACGCCTGGCGGCCCTTCTGACGCTCCTGGAACAGCACAGCTCCCCCGAGAGCGTCTGGAGGTGGAAGATTCACTGCAAAACGCACAAAAAACTGAAAGAGCAAGCCAGGTGAGCCGGCGGCGAAATGTTCCTCACCCAGAAAACGCTCACGTCTTCAAACCCACTGCCTCAAACTAGAAGATCAGAATAACCAGGTCCAGCTTTCCTAAAATGAACAAATTTTGCATTAAAAACTGGCATATTTCCATGTTAAGCTGAATTTATTTGGATGTCAGTGTTCTGGAATTGGACCTGGACATTTTCCACGATGTGTTTCTTTCCCATATTTAAAGACTTCCACTCCGCACAGGCTGGGCGGCTCTCCTGCCCTTTAGCCCCGGGCGGTCAGACCCCCTGACGGCAGCAGTTTTACGCCCCCTTGCTTCCACTCATCAGCAGGTTTCGCTTCACGGTTGCTGCGATGTGCTGGTTTGGTCCTCAGGTTCCGGAGAGATGCCGCCAACCTGCTGGAGCTGCTGTCGGCCTATCAGAAGCGGCAGGTCGTGGAGTTCCTGCCCTACCATCGCTGCGACAGGAACAGCCACCAGTCGCCAGATCTGGATTGTCTCATCGAGCACCAGGCCCGGTACAGCCAGTTCCGACACACGGTCCTCCTCACCGGTAGGTCGGAGGCGCTAAAAGCCTCCATCAGCGACTCCCTGAACATCCGAGCAGGCCCAAAACTCTATTTGATACATATAAAAAAGTACAAAATGTGGATTCAGAATGCCGACCCCTTAAATCCACTGAGAGCGGAGAATCCATGTGTCTCTAATCCCGGGAACGCTGAACGCGGTGCTTCCTTTTTCACACATTCCTTTGCAGCTCACTTTTTTTTTTTTTCTTCCTTCCCGAAACGCAGAGCATCCCTTTGACATGTTCCCCGGTTTCTCCGACCGGGGCATCATCGTGGCGGGCGTGGAGGAGATCCTGGGCAGCTTCAGCCGGCTAGTGGGCTGCCACAGCGTCAGGGACAAGCAGCTATTGGTGGAGGACCTGCTGGCCCCCAAAGGTCAGCCCACCCCCGTTTAGGCCTTTCTCTGTCACTCAGAAAGCAACGACTGCTTTTAAATTGATGATAGCTGGAACATTCGGTCTACTTTGTTAGTCGCTTTGGCGGCTAAACGTTTGCTCATAATTCAGACGACCGTATTTTCTGCCGTTTAAGGCGCACCTAAAAGCCTTCAATTTTTTCAAAAAACGACAATGCATCTTATATTGAGATCAAGATTGAGCCGCGACAGGTCTCGCTACTACGGGAAGCAGCCGCCGACTCCATTTTCTCCCGTAGAACAAGGTGCGCCATGGTGCATGCTGGGATATGTGACCGCCAAGCGTACCGTTGTCATTTAATTTAATTTAATTCCGCCGAACAAGGTTGGTCATAATGGGAATATGGACATCAACGTTTGAACAACGTTGAGTTATTGTTGTATTGTTGTTGCTTTGCACTATTTCGAGAGCTCCTATATTGCGATACACTAACATTTGATTCACCGTAACACTATCGGACGGTTTATTTTACGCGTTTACCGAATCGGGGAAAAGTTCCCCTCCTCTACGCGATCAAAACTTTTTGGTTGACTCATCTGTATTGTTGACATTCTCTTTAGTCTATGGGATGCATAACGCAGCCCCTTCTACTCTGTGCGCCTTATATATGAAAACATTTAAAAAATTGGCCTTTTCGTTGAAGGTGCGCCTTATAATATGGAAAATCCGGTAAGTCCTCAAACAGGACTGGAGTTGATGCTGGCTTCTGTCCGCAGGTGTGGTGAAGCAGCCCGGTCGGGGAGACGCCGTCTCGGGGTCCGAATTCTTCCCCTCGACCTTCCCGGAGCCCCCCCACCTCTCCTCCACCCACCAGCCTCAGCACGGGCCGCCCCCCCCCCGGCCCCCACGCCTCCGACCAGCTGGTGCCGGACCCCCCGTGCCCGGACGGCCGGCCGCTGGCCACCAGCCGGGACATGGAGTTCCTGCAGCAGGCCATCCGCCACCTGCGGGCGGAGCGGCAGGAGAAGCTGCAGCAGCTGCGCCAGCAGCAGCAGCTGCTGGAGCTGCAGGCCGACCTGAGGGGGGGGGGCCCCCCCCACCACCCCCACCCCGCCCAGCTCGCCCCGCCCAGGACCGAGGGAGCGGGGAGAAACGGGGGCGAGCAGAGGGAGAGGGAGAGGGAGAGGGCGGGGAGCCGGGCAGTCAGCAACAGCCCGTCGTCCGGCCCGACGGTCACCGCGGTGACGGGACCGAGCCTCCAAACGGAGCCGGAGAGCGACGGTGGCGGGAAAACGGCGGCGGCCCGGGGGGGGGAACCGGAGGGGCCTCTGGCAGCTAAACGAGGGAGCTCTGCAGAGGGGGGGAGACAGAGGTGAGTCCCCGGCTGAGATCCACACAAACAAACACCTGACGGGCCATTATCCCACTCCGACTCCGTTCTCTGTTACCTGACATGCTATTATCTCTGTTCTCTGTTCATCTAAAGGCCCACAACTAACTACATGTAACCTCGTTTTTAGCTACACACCTCAGTTCTTTGGAGAAATGAGTTTTTAAACTGGACGGTAAAAACCGTTACAAATGATCCAGAACGTGGAGGCACGTCTGGTCTTCAATGAGCCCAAAAAGTCTCACGTCCCCCCCTTTGTTCACTGAGCTTCACTGGTTACCCCCGGTTACCCCCGGCTGCCCGCATCAAACCCAACTCCCTGATGCTGGTCCACAAAGTGCTTAAGGGTTCGGGTTCTCTTAACATAAGCATAAAAATAAAAGCCCTTAATAACAGTTTTAAAGGCTCCCAGAAAATGCTTTAAAGCCACAAAACAGTATTGAAGCCCAAAAAACTACTTTAAAGCCCCAAAAATCAGCTTTGAGATGGAGGAACGAGCTACCAGAGCAGCAGGTCCCTGTCTGTCCTCATAAACTCTTGCAGACCCCCCTCTCCACAGAGCATTTCCCATCCTAACTCCTCCAGACCTCTGGACCCTCTACTCCTCTTTCTGAGCTTCCCTCCTCTCTCCTCTGACTCTGACTGGGGTTTTCCTCCAGAGAGCTGACTGTCAGATTGACGATAACTGCAACGTTGCGTCTGCTTTGTGAGTCTCTTTGGACGAAAGCGACTAAAGGCAGAAACAAACGTAACATAAATGTCTCAGAAGACACTGGAGACATTATCGAGCCATGAGCTTCTGCCTCATTTAGCTCTTTGGAGAGAGACAAACGGCTTTGACGGTGAAAACGCCTGAAACACAAACTCTCTGATGTCTGACGGCTCCTTTGTGTGTTTTTCTGTTTTCCAGGGAAGAGCCCAAACCGGCTGACGTGCCCCCCCCCAGCAGCAGCTCAGCCGGAGACGCCAAACCAGCGCCGGCGGCCAGAATGGGCGTGATAACGGGCCGAGAGCTGGACCCCGGCTCCGCCCAGAAGCCCCTGGACCCGGGGGGCCTGTCGGGGGTCCCGCTGGGGGTCCCGGCCCTGGGCCAGCCGCGGGGCGTGGGCCTCCTCCACCCCCCCCACCTGGCCCACCTCCACCCGCAGCCCTTCCTCCCGGGGCAGATCCTGGGGCCGCTGGGCCCCCTGAGGGGCATCGGGGGCCTGCTGGGCCCCTCCCCGCTCTGCCCGGGAGGCCTGGGGCCCCCGGGGGCCCCCGTGGTCTGGGGGTTCCAGCAGAGCGGCCTGGACTTCTTAGGAGGGTACTACAGCCCCGCTGGGCCGGGAGGCGTGTACCGGGGGGGCCGGCGGGGGGGCGGCTTCAACGGGATGTAGGGGGGGCCGCCCCCCCCCCAGACGGGAGCTGGAACTTTATGGCCCCCCCCCATCCAACGGGACATTTCAGTCACTCAGGAAACAGAAACATTACACGTTTATTATTTTAATTTAGAGAAGGCGAGCGGTCCCTGTTGGTGCTGCGTTCAGGGGCTGCAGGAGAAGGCGAGCAGTGCCTGTGGGTGCTGCGTTCAGGGGCTGTAGGAGAAGGGGAGCCGTTCCCTGTGGGTGCTGCGTTCAGGGGCTGCAGGAGAAGTCCTGGGATCCCTGTTGGTGCTGCGTTCAGGGACTTCAGGATCGGTGCCTCAGCATTCTAAACGGTTAGATTTACAGCGTCCATTGAATGCACCGTCGCTCTCTCTCTGGGGGTCCGGAGAGAGAGAGGAGGAACACACTAACGCACGGAGAGGTTTAGTTAGTTTTCTTTTTACCTGTGTCTCACACACACACACAGCGTTAATTTGCCAATAATCTGTCTGTTTTTATCGAACCTTTAACGCTGCGTTGCGTTGGGAGCTTGGATTCTGTGTTCTGTTCGCTACCGAGTGACTGAAATGTTAGAAAATGAGCCGGTGCAGCCCCACCGGCCACAGTGAGGGTCAGAAGGTGCTCAGTGTGACTGAGAAAAGGCGCTTAATGCTCATTCCTGCTGACCTCTAAACACACTGAGCCGGTCAGAGGAGGTCCGGTCAGACCTCTGTATTTTAACCCATCGCAAAGAAGATCTTCAGTTGACCTCAAACGCACCACAACCGTGTTTTTTTTTTTACGGTTTCGGGTAAGGATTTCATGTTCAGGATGTTTTCTGGCATCAGAAACTGAGGACAGATTTAAAGAAAAGGTTCTGGTCAAGAATCGTTTGGTGATCTCATCTTCCAGTGGAGCTCTTGTAAAAAATGAATCTTTGTACTGGTTTTGTTTGTGGAACTGGGAGCTGTTTGTGTTCAGTCACTGTTGTATGTAGAAAGAGACTCTGTATGAAACCGCTTTTAACTTAAAAACGTTTTGTTTTCTTTTTACGTAAAGTTTTTTGTATTAAAATAACTGAGAAAACAAAACCTTTGACCGGAGCTTTTCTGGATCTCCTGCCGGAGGACGGCCAGAGCTCGGCTGGCCTGAAGTTTCAGAGCATCCAAAATTATTTAGGATTCTCCAGGGGATCCCCTCCTCTTATTTTGAAGTTGGATTTACTGATCGAGGAGCAATCAGTAAAGTCTTGTTATTTCCTGATGCGCTCAAGCTGAAATGAGTGATAAATTCCGGAGCAGAAATGAATGAGTTGGAAATATAAATCAAAAACAACCAGCCTCAACACATCTCACATAATTTATTCATTGACTTTAAATTAAAACCTCTTTCACTCGTGATTGAATCAGGTCTACAGAGATTCTCTGTGAGCTTTTTGTTCCAGTCTGACCCAGAGTCTTTTTTCTTAGAAAGTTTAAAACACGCCTACAGAGACGTGCTCGGACGTTTGGCGAGGTAGAAACCCTTCACTGTGAGCAGGCGGGGAGATTCTGTTTTCAGGACGTGAATCCATGATTTCATGTAAAAGACGAAGCCCGGCTCGGTTCTGTGACACCCCTATTGTCCACAGAGGGGGGCGTTGGCCGTATTTCTGCCGTTTCCATCTTTGCTTTGACTTCAGTTGAATTTTTCTTGATAAAAATGGAAAATAAATAATCAAAGAGCATGTGCACCCCACCCCCCCCCCTCAGCATTCCTCCCAGGTTGGCATGATGAGGGTACCGTTCCCGCTCTCATGTGCGATTTGTCGCCGTGGGTGGCCGCTGCTTGTTGTCATGGCGATTGAGGAGAGGGTTCAGATCCGTCTCCAGCTCCCTCTGCTTCTGCAGCAACCCCTAAAAACACACGCAGACGTTCAGACAAACACGCTCTGATCGGGTTTTTACGATCCCGGAGATGTTTGGATTCAACTACAGAATTCATGCAGTGGCGTGTTGCATTCACTGGAAAAAAGACAACACTTGGTTCCTAGAACTGCCTTCTTGCTTCCAGGCAGATGACCGCTCTTCCTGGTTCTAATCAAACTTTCTTCCTGTTCAAAGGGAAGGTTTTTTTTGCCCACACACTCGTGTGTGGTCAGGATGGAGGATTGGATCTAAGACAAGATTCGGGGCCACTAGCTAGAAAAAGCTTTGTTAACGGGCTCTGCGGGAACTGGATCTTAGTCGTTTCACAATAAATTTGACCTCTTGAAATGTCATACCAAGAGAAAGAACAAAAAATAACCATTTTACTTTTGGGTTTTAGTTGGAGTTGGTTCTCCTGTAAAGGCCTCTGGTCCAGCAGATTTCCAGCTGAATGCAAAACGCCTCAGGAGTTGAGGATGAGTTGCTCGTAAATTAGTCTTTTTTTTGGTTAGCATGCTATTGAGGGTTCCTCCAGGTGGAGTTGTGCCTCACCTGCCGCAGCTCCGCCAGGCCTCTGAGGATCTCCTGCTGCCGCTGGGTCTGCCGCTCCGGCCGGAGCAGCCGGTCCCGGGGAGGAGCGGCCGGAGGGGCCGCCGGACCCCGAGGAGGAGGAGGGGGAGCTGCAAGAAACCGGGGAGAAGGTTTATTTTTAAGTCTGCCACTGCCTCACAGGGACGGACGCTACTAAAACGTGGGTTTTGTTTCCGTTGACTCACACGTTTCCTGTTTTCTCCCTTTAACAAACACCTCCACGGTGATTATTAACAGTTCAGAACAAGATGAGAAAAGAAAGTTGAATAAATCTAACTGTGGCACCAGTTTTGTCAGTTTTTTATTTCTTTCGAATCGTCTAAATCTAAAAGACACATTTTATCAATATTAAAAAAAGCAGCCCCATGTGGTCAGCTGCAGTTAGGATTCAGAGTCGCCGTTTGATTTACAACTGGCCACTCGAGCCCTGGTCCTTTCCTCTGAGTCCTCTGACTCCTGCAGGCCGACTGCTAAAGGGAGAGGCTTTAGGGCAAAAGGGGGAGGGAGGTGGCCCAACCTGACGGGTCCGGGGGTGGGGGGGTGTGAGCGGGCTCCAGGGGGTCCAGGTGAAAGACCTCGTCGGTCCGGACGTAAGGGAAGAAGTCCAGGACGGGAGGGGCAGGGGTGGTGGAGTCCTGCTGACTCTGCACTCTGTGTGTGACCGACGGGACGGGAGGAGAGCGCCCCCTGGAGGAGGAGAAAAACAAACAAACCCTCAGGTCTGGAAACAAAAACTGATTTCCACATCAAAAACTCAGATCAAATCAGAGTGAAAAAGGAGCTCAAGACGGCACAGAAATTCAGTAAATATATCCTGATACATTTACAGGACGTAGAATCTTATTTTCTTATCATTTTTGTAGAAACTATGCATTCGTCTGTGGGTGCTGCTCTGATTCTGCTGGTAGACTTAAAGATGAGTTCTGAGAAAGTTTCCAATAAAGGGCCAACCGAATTCGAACTGGTTTGAATCACTGAAGTGCCCAAATATGTCATTTGTTATGATTTGGTGCCATTTAAATAAAAGTGAAGTGAGTCTGATTTCGGTTTCACAGATTGTTTGAGTTTTTCCTCAGAAGTCTCGTTGTCCCGGGCCGGCTTTGGTCCTGATTCTGGCCTTGGGAGCTATTCATGGCTCCCCATGTTCCCTTTTCTGAAATTAGACTTACTCCCTCTCCATTTCACTGATGAGGCAGATAATTATTCATCATTAACAGCGAGAGAAGAGAACGAAGAGTCCCAATAAGTGGGATTTCTGAAAGACCATAATTTTAGTTTTCTAATAATGGCACGCAGTCATTTAGTTTTCACACATCTGTTCTGATTAAGCTGAATCCCACCTCTAACCTCCTTTTACACGAGAGGTTAAGACATTCATTCCTCATTTTCTCATTAAATTTGTTCGTTCAACACTAAACTACGCGCATTTTTTCTGAAGAAACGTCTTTTAATTGGATGTCGCTTCCTGGAGGACAGAGTAAACGGGAAGCTCCTGCTTTTGGTTGCCGCTTTAGAGGAGCCGGAGCCTCACCTGTGGGTGCTGGTTGCCGTGGATACGCTGTGCCCCCCGCGGCCCGGCTCCACCTGCAACGCCATCAGCCGTGAACAAAGAGCACAGAACCCATCCCCAGCCACCAGATTAAAAAAAAGAGCCACAAAAAGAGTCTGTGGCCGAGCGGGGGGGGGGGGGGGGGGTGGCCCGCCGGGGGGGGGCGGCGGGGGGGGGGGGCGGGTCCTCTCCTGCAGGGCCAGCAGCTCGGCCTGCCGCCGCAGACGCCTCTCCTGCCGGTTCCTCTGCAGGGCGGGGGGGTAGCGCGCTGAGGCCGG